>QYAH01000409.1:0-34898 GCA_003988945.1 Chaetoscypha palmicola | reverse complement strand
CCGTGTAGTTTGAGACAAAGATAAAGGGATAATACGACGAAAATTATTATACTAGTAGAAATCGAAATTATCTATAATCTCTGTGTGTGCCCGATATGTAAATCGCGTTATCGAGTTATCTACGAGTAATTGTATTTTCGTGAAGTAGTCAAATCTGCGCCAAAATCTCGATTTTGCGACTAAATCTTCTCAGACCCTTTGGAAGAAAGAAGCTGGGAATTGTGGGTCGGTTACATCGGATTACATACTTTTTAGCCGTGCACACGCTTACGGTCATGATTACGGCCCGCACGTTCCAGCTTGTATTCTGCCAAAGGGTCTGATTTATGAGATAATGCCCGCCCAGCCCGATGGTACGCGGCACGTGCGGCACGTGCGGCACGTGGCGAGTAGAGTAGATCCACACGATCACGTGACAGTATCCAATGACCTCGGGACCCATCTACTCCTAGGTCTCTACTCCATCTCACATATTCCCTCCATCCATTCAATTTTGCTACCGATGACGAACGAGAACCCGCTCCAGCAACGAAGACACATTCTAGAAAGCTAAATCTCTACAGGGTGATACAGTAACGGAAGAACTTGGAGATGATTTTCCCGGTTTCTCTTGTTCTATTCTCTGCTCTATGCTTCTGTTTCCTCAACTTCCAAAATTCCCGCTATCCAATTGTTCTCACACTCAAGATCCAGGGGTAAGATCACCAACATCATCAGAGATGGTTATGAAGTTGGGTACAAGTAGCTCTCCAATGCCCGTATGCTCCGCAGAAGTTACAAAGATTGAAGCACTCCGTCCATGCATGATACTCTCCGCAGAATTCGCAGCACCGCTTCTTGCTCTTGAACCCTAGCTGCTTCTGACTCCACTCTTTCTGTCTTTGTTCTTTTGCCTCGTTGACTAGTTTTCGCTCCGAGGCCTGCGAGTCGAACCATTTGACCAAGTCCACTGCACAATCCAATGGTCTGTCGTAGTCTCCATCAGATGTGTAAGCATCAACAACACGCTCAGTAATCTTGAGAACTATCAACGAGCTGATTGAAGAGATTGAACGCTTGATGAGAAGGTCAAGTGCTTCCTCCATAGTCTTTGGGCGCCAAGGAGGTTGCGGAAAATTGATAGGGTCAGGTCGCATGCCTCCAACTGGATACAGACACAAAGTCATCAAATTCGGACAGAATCTTCGAATGAATGGGGTGTACAAGCGCATACTTCGCACAAGATCCTCTTCACAGTAGCCTTCACCAGTACGCAGAACACAATGATCACTAAATTGTCCACAATTGTGAAATTTCACGGTACCGCTAAACGTCAAATGTTTGATTAGTGAGGCGGCATAAGGTCCAATAGTGTGAATGAATCTCAGGAAGGGATCGTTGTATATCCAACCTTGAACCATGTCTGCCGGACGCCGCAATTCGATCTGTTTGATGCCCTCTGCGATCTCGCCTGCCCATTCATGAGGTCCTGGTTTGATTGGGTTCGGGCTGTATCGTACCTGGCTATGAAATAAATTGCGTGAGCAACGATGGGTGTTCGACATGTCAAAGTGGAACGGCTGACCATAGAGAACTGCCATGCCATCATTGAAAATACCCTTACCAGCACGAAGGAAAGTTGCGTCGATAAGTGGTCTGAAAAGCTTTCTCAATTCGACGTATGGTCCATCGGTATCCCTTCGTTTTATCGAGAGTAATGTGAGAAGTCTGCCTTTCATATCGGTAGAACGTCCAGCCAGCATACGTAAGTTCTTCAAGTTGATAGGACATCTAGCCACCATGTGTGTGTGTTCCATGATGATAGAGTATCCAGGCAACGTATATTCACGTTTCCAATTGCTAGTAATGGTGTGCGGAGCCACTCGTGTACCATCAGGTGCTGTCACGACCAGGCCAAATATGATGACTCTAATCTCTGTATCTGTTTAGCTTCTCTTCTTGCAATGACTCCATTGAAAATGTACCTGATGGAAGCGACATAATGTGATACTTATGACCAACCGGTCTATTCCACCCCGGAAACCTCAACTCACTTATATGCGAGCAAAGCATTCGATAACCTTTAGGGCTAGGACGATCGATATACGCCAACGTCAAAGGTCTCTTCAGCACACGGTATCTTCGATGTTCGTCGTCGTCGACTTCTTTGGTGGTGCGACGTGGATATTCTTTCCTGAAGTTCACAACGTCTACGATTATTCGTCAGGGCTCTGAGAGCAGCAACTAGCAAAAAGCTAGACATACCTTTACCGATAATGAATCGCTGCCCAGATGGATCTTTGAAGAATATACCCTCAATCTCGTTGATTCTGACCGCTTTTTCAAGGGCCTCCTCTTCGTCCAGTTCTGGGAAAAGCTCCATTGCGTGGACTCTCCAATATTCAGTGTCCTCCTTGGTAGCATGGCTCGGGGAAACCATGATGTCAACCCTCGCGGATCACACGACTCAAAGTGATGGATAGTTTGACGTGAGAGAAACGAAAATAGCTTCAACTAGTTGGGAGCTCCGATGTGGTAGATTCTTGAATGAACCCTTCGAGGTCCCGGTATTGTAGCTTCCAGATAAGTTTCGATGGGGGAGTGAATACGGCACCTGTTCACAGTTGAAATTGTTTAACAATACGGACTCACAAACTCTTGCGCTAGCCATTGCTAGCTCAATTAGTGTTAGCGAGGGCAGTGAATCTTCGGCTCCAATTTAAGCGAGAAGTGGAATCAGGGGGGCCCAATACTGTTCATTACAAGTCGTATCTATTAGCAGCAATCCTCCCAAAATTCAAGATGCTATATCTTGTGTGGGTAGCTGAATCAATGGACCAAGAATACGGCACGATCAATCTTGGGAATATACTTAGCGTTAAATTTGGAATGATAAGTGACTTCATGGTAACCTCGTGACTGAGATCTCGCGGCCACCGTTATATCTGTTTACATGCTCAGGTTGCTGTTCCAATGAATCAGCTTTTAGTCAACAGAGTTGAATCGCGACTTTCGAAGCTTCACGAATATGGGGTGTCGGAGAGTGCTACCTGCCGTCTTCGAAGCACTTTAAAGCGTAGAGGACTTTTGCATAATAGAAAGGTATTGGATGCAACCGCTCTGCTCAACGAGGGTGAGACACCAAAGAACGTCAACAATCGAAGAAAAGCCCGTCAATCTCATTGAACACCACAGCGGGTTATCATTAACACTAGCGCCTATTCCTGTAGTGTATCGGATGGCTATATAAGCTCGATCTCACGGCTGGACTCCACCGAGCTCGTCTATTCCATATAGAGAATTGACATGCAGAGAACCACCCAAAGAGCAATCTGCTCTATTGCGGACTCGTATTCTTCCTCCTCGAGACTGGAAACCGCGTTCATCACATGTCTTTCAACATTTAGCATCCTGTCCTTGCTTACTTGCACGTTCTCGAATGCACAAATGCTCGCGACAATCTCCAGCCACCATATGCACTGAGAGTTTTTTCTCCCAACAACCCTTTCCGCGGAGCATAAATTCAGAAAGACAACAGATGGCACGTATCTTTTCGCTCATCCAAGCCACAAGTCTCCAATTTCATCCGCATAGAGTTTTCTGGATAACTGGTCTGCTCAGCCAAACGAACGGCACCACTCAGTTGATGACCCTTGGCAGAAGACAATCTATGTGGGATCTCGAAACCGCAAGCATGAAATGTCACGCACAAACCGGCTATCCGGGATTGCCATGGCCATCAATCTACAACGCTGCAAGATACCATTTTGAGCGAAGAACGAAGAGACTGGGAAACGACGATGCGACGTGGCTATGACCACGGCCAATGGGTAGCTCAACCTGAAACCTATCTGTACATGAAAGGCCTTGATCGATGCTTCGATGTAGCGGTAAATTGTCCCCTAGCTTCATCCCACACGGAACTGTTGAGTGACACATATCTGATCAGTGACGGTAGCCACCTTTGACGTTCCCAAGTTGACTTCATGCCCGTCCCGATCGCAATTGAGGTTGTCTCCGTCCTCATACCAACGAAGAGGACTTGCGCCCTTGACGAGAAGGGGAATTGGCCATCACGAAAATCTCTTCTATAATACCGGGGGGTTGGGKGGGGGGAGAGAGAATTTCTACTACAACATGGTACTGCAGATGGAAAGATCCTTTTAGAAGCCAGCGAGTATTGCTACAACTAAGCTCGGCAAATCTCACAGGATCCGATTGTGACAATGAACCCTGGCGATGTTTATCGTTTCCACCTCGTCTCTGTTACGCAACACTGTTCGCGCACTCTGTACAAAGCGCCGTGATACGTTGCTGGCCTAGATCACAACGGTTGATTGGGACAAGAGATAAGGTCCCCTACTTGGATATGCAGTCTTCGGACCACGACGCATTGCTGGTGCTCACGAATTGGGTAGAAGAAGGAAAGCCAATGGAAAAGCTTGTCGCTACTAAACTCAGGATGAGACAATGGCTAGTCGTGTATTGTATCAAACACAGATTGTATGTATATTGGTAGTGTTGTATACCCAGACGGCTGGGAGTGTGACATACTTAAAAGTGGCATTAGCAACTCGGAACAGCGAACTATCACCATCTCTAATAGCTCACCACACTAGTGATTCAGCAACAGGTATACGGAAATCATTCTCGGCACATTGGTATTGCGGAAGACCAGATGATCACATTGCTATGAAATTGGCTCTTTAGGGACTCCTATCTCAAGACGTCGTCAAGTCGGAGACCCGTCGCAGTAGTCGCCATCTGATGGATCGTAATCGTAGGGGTCTTCCTCCATATTCCCTTCAATTCGAAGATCTAAACTTCTGTCGTCTCCCATTTCAATACCTCCGTCAGGCATCACTATATTACGATCGGGAAGTGGATTTGGACTAGGCCGAGGAAGCAGTTGGGGAAGTGTTGGAGGGAGAGACCCACGTGGAAGAATTTGACGATGAGGAGTTACGGAGCTGCGACTGGACTCTGGGTTGTTTTGTTCGCTACTCAGATGTGCCAGCCCTGCATAATTTGGCTGCTTCGGTCGACCTCGTTTCTCCGTTGGCGGCTCCAGCCGATCGCCAAGCGTTGCTCTTTCGGCGGCCTCGATATCCACGATATTCAAGGGTATCCTCTCCTCTTCCGCATCCAAATCTTCCAGCAGTCTCACAGCATCTTCTTTCTCCTCCATATTGCCACGATTCAAGATCAGCTTCAGCCTTGCTCTCTCCGACTTCCGGCGGTGTACCAGTTCCCTCTTCCACATTAGATTTGTGTGCCTTTTCTGGGCAAATACAGTGACAAGATCCTTCTCCCCTCTTTTTCCCTTGGCTTTTATTACGTCCTCGAGAAACTTGGCTTGCTGTACACGTCTGGAGCTCGAGCGAGCTCCCACGTTGATCCTCAGAGTTTTGAAATCGAGTTGGTTGAGGTTCGAGCGCCTCGATTCAGGTTCCCGATTCCAACTCGCACCCTCTCGATCATCCGCTCTCAACGGCGTAGATATCAGGCGGGCAGATGTAGCGGCCAGGAGGTCAACATTACCTGGAAGATGCTGCATCTTGGAAACACCGTCGTTGTTATGTCTCGCGAACAGTAGTTCAGTCCCAAGATTTTCCGCCCATTGACAGGAGAAGATATGTCCATCGTATGATACCAGAGGATTCTTGGTGTGCAGATCCAAGATTTGGAGCTCGGGTGCCGGCTTCTTTGACCCTAGATTCACATACGTCGCGTTTGCGATGTGCGAAGCTGCTCCATCTTCTCTTTCGAGTTGATGGCCTCCAGCAGGGTTATTACGCAGCCCGGAATTCTCTCTGCTGTATCTGGGGTCCTGACCTCGTCTCTTAGGGTCTTGTGGAATTGTGAGATCGAGAGTTACGTAGTAGGACTATCAGAATCCTGTTAGTATTGCAGAAGGTATGGTATTGTGGGGCTTACTGACCTCTGTCTCTGTTGTAGAGTATTCGTATTCAAATTGTTGCTCATCATCGACGTCGTTATGGGCAGATGGCATGGTCAAATGTGTCAAGACGGAATCAAGTGGTGGGGTAGCATTAGCATCGATGGGGTTGTTGAAGGTAGATGTCTCTGCCATTAGGGACGACGATTGGGATGGCGATAGGCACGCAGAGAGGTTTGCGAAAACATCTGAATTGATTTGAGGTGATTTGCGGCTGTACTTGGGAGGTGTGAAAGGCGGCAATGTCAATAGTGTACAAAATTTGGGGAAACAAGTCGCATCGTGAGTCGCAAGAGCCACTCCGAATGTGATGGGGAAGTCTGCCTGAGGCGTCAAAGATCATTTCTAAGACTGTTTCTACATTTCTTTCTCAATTTCAAACCTCCCAAATCTCAAAAGATTTATCAGATCCATAAACAGATATGCATGCAACTTTTGTTGATCTTCGCGCTTTACGCGCCGACTAGTCCTCGAACATCCTCACAGAACACCGTGTAGTTGTCCTAGTACCACCTACAACCTTCCTGCCGGACCCAGAGTCTCATGGGCCATCAAAGCATCCAGAACATTTCTCACCACTTGCCTAAATCATATCAATTTTTGTCTTTTGTTGCAGTTCGCAATTTACGCGCCTACAAAAGACGGAGAACTTATGAGACTTACACAGACCTTTTTCCCTTTTATCCTAGAAAGGTAGAAGCGACATCTGGAGCATTCTGTACAACCGTGCCTTCTTCCCATGCGGAAAACCCCCCTAAATATTCCCCTGCCAGACATTAGACATTCTAGCCAAAAGTCTCAAGAAAATGCTGCTTTGTTGCAATTCGCTTTTTAAGCGCTTTCGAATTCTATCGTCTCATTGGTTTCAAGAGCTCAAAATGTAATGTGCGATACTCACATAAACAGATTCCTCCATCCCAAAGCATGGTTGATGCTCTGCAAGATCCTCGCTTAAGTTCGTCGAGCAGTATCTTGAAACCCATGCCGTCAAAATCAAACGTTTTGATAGTTTGCAGTCCAACCATTCCGACTAGAAAGAGATTGTTGCAAATCGCGAAGATACGCGCCAGCTTTGTGTTATACTAAAACGGAAGGTAACAGCGGGAGGTTGGGAAAAGTATGAAAATGCTCGGATGTTTGGCTGTTTGGTGATGGTGATACACGTTTGAGATGAGTGGCCTGAGCGGGATAAAAGACCCCCAGTTTTCTTTCTGCCTCAATCCTGTTTCATGGAACCAACAGGTGCCAGCAGGCCATGGGACTGAGATTGTTGGACAAAGTTCTACGATATACGCATCTTCGGTGTTCTGCCTAAGTACTTAGTAACAAGACAGCCGCCAGCATCAAACTAAACATGTTTGATACACTCTCGTGAGAGATATCCCTGCAAATTCTGGCAAAGATGCTGACACTCAGTGCGTACTGATCACAGTGTATGGTCTGTCTGCTGCCATACATACTCTTTGCAGAAGATGTCTCCCCCGAGATGGCGATTGCTTCCCTCCAACAGTGGCCATTGACAGCCCGATTGTCCGTTAGTGATTGTCCCGCTCATATCACAGAGACGGAGTATTACGCGTGAGAATTTTGAAGTGGAGTATCTACTGATGAGAAGACCGAGAGTCTCTTGGGTCGAGGAATGTTAGAGCAAATCAGAGACTGGCAATTATTGGAGTACCAAATTCTCCAGACTCAAGTTCACTAACTGGCCTTCACTTGGTCGATCGTCTGACTTCAGGGGTGCTATTAGGACGATTTTCTTCGATAATTACAATCGGCGCTAGTCTACAAAGCCAAGAACGAAGAGGTTGCAGCTTACAAAGAGTGTTCAAAAGACAAGCTTCAAAAACAATGAAGTCCCTAACAATAAAATCACATCGCTAATTTTGCTATTCTCATGATATTCCTCTACGTTGAATATTAATCAATAGTTTTCTGAGACGTACAGTACATGTATATTAACCTATCCCTAGGGGATCACACAATGACAGTGATATTAGTAATCTTTGTCGAGTTCTTGAACTCATGCGATGGCTGCAGAATGCATGTACACTAGGCCAAGAATGGTAGAAATCATGAGATTTCCCCAGTGTCCTACACCCCCGCAGGTAACCGATCTGCTCCCATGGCTGGTGCTCTGTATTCCATTACTCATCTCCTTTCGTCATCCACTGCCCTTTATAGTTGCAACATGAGGATATAACTTTCGTAAAAACACTCTATTCACATTCGAAATTCGCTTTAATCAATTTCGTCAACTCTTTCAATCTCGTCACTCTCCAAAGGTTGATCTCACCGCTTCAGGCGGAAAATGAGCAGTGTAACGGAAGCTACGACTCGATCTAAGCCTTCCAAGGTGAAAGGTGTTTAGTGCTTCACTCGAAAGCTTCCGAAGGTAAAGGGTGCTGATGTAAATCAGGATGCTACAATTGTTCTCAACGTCGCATCAATTGCGACAGGATTAGTCCTACGTGTGGGAAATGTCTTAAGCGAGGATTGGAATGCTCAGGACTCCCTGGTGCTAAGTTTAGATTTGTAAAAAGAGGATCTGTGATTAAAAACATGAAGGGTAATACACAGCCTTGCACGAAAGCGGTTGAGAACATACGGGGAAAGGACAAAGGAGCCGTGGTTGAAGTGAATGCTTTTCAAGCACCAGTGTCCTGTCACTCCTCAGTGACTACCCTTTCAGATGCGGTCATTGCCAGTGAAGTAACGGAAGGTTTCATCGAGACCTCTGTCCCAGTGAAGCAAATCAGATCCGAATTCGTGTCACACGATTCTTCATACCACGAGGATTTCGTCAGCGAGTGGTCACCGTCGGTTGCGGAGCACTACTCGCCTTCTAGCATCAACAGACCTATTGATCACTTAAGCCAGCTCGAGCGTTTCTTTCTCTCCCACTGCAAGTCGTTGTGCCCCCCCCCCTGGCGACTTGGTACCACTGACGAGTATCACAGTTTCGAATCATATCGCTCCTACGATGACAGTAATAGACCAACAGTTTAACGGGTACCGCGATCTGCTTCTTCCCATTGCAGAGCTCAACACGTCCACTAGACATGCAGTTATTGCAGCGTCCGCCCACCATTTCGCTCTCAGCACGCAAGCATCCTCAGGGGTTGCTTTTGTCTACTATGGCAAAGCCATTCAAGGTCTCCTCAACGACTCGCATGATAAGGAGAAAGTCAACATGAGCCTACTAACTCTCATCGTCTTATTGATCAGTAATATGGTGACGGGACACGATAATTTCAGAGACCTGTTTCGTACACTCAAGATATTCCTCATCATGAGGGGTAAAGAGGAGTTTGGCGGTGATGGGCTGAGTATTTTCGTCGTACAGCAAATCCGAAAGTCCGTTTATTGATATACACCCAAGCAATTCATCCCCTAACACAGAGATAGATTCCAACTATACGCGGGCCCCCAATTATCATCGCAAGCAGGAATAACACGAATATCGACCACCAATTTTAAACAGTCTCTCGAAAGTCTGTACCTCGCACGCATACAACACCCATTTCACGCGGCAGCTATCTCACGTCTCATTCATCTCATCGAATCGGCTTGTTCCATCTACCTCAAGAGGGCACTCAATATCCCTGAACCCCATGCAGTGCCGACCTGGATCGACGAAGCGAAAGTCTGCATAGAAGACGGGCATGAGCATTCACTTGTCTGGGCGTATTTCATCGTCGCTGCTGAAAGTGAGAACAAAGAACAGCGAGAATGGTTTGTTGAAAGAATTAACTATCTCTGGGAAACTACCAGATTTCAGAATTGTCTAAGTGCTATTACAGTTCTGAAAAAGGTATGGGTGAGGCGAGACAAAGGCGAAGATGATTGGACGAAATTGTTAGGCGAGTTGGGAATGTGTTTCGTTATGTAGAGCCAAAATTGGAGTGCTTTCGTGGGTCTTCAATGAGATATTTGGTATTGGGTCAAGTAGTTGATGGTAGTGGTAGTAGCAAGAGTGGGATTGTCACTTCTCCTGCCAAGTCACCGTGCAATGGCGCTTTCTGTCGGGAAAAACAGACTGGATTCGGCAATTATCGAGAGATTTTAGCGACAGCGTTGGACTCGCCCCTATCGGCGAATTGAGTGGCTGGACCAAATACTAGCGAGCGCCAACAGTTTTTGGGTTTTGGGAATATTTTTCCTAATTTTTCTTCTTGTAAAGGGGAAGTATAATTTGCAATTTTAACCCCCCCCCCCCCCCCCCCGAACAAATGTACTGTTCAACTGCACTTGAGCCTTTGAGTTTTGTCCAGGGAGGAAGCGGTGGCATTATACTTGTTTGCGCTAGTCTTGTTCTTGTCGTGTTGACATGGAGGTCAAAAAGAGCTAGCTGGAAAACACTAGTAAGTGTTCACTTTGCTATTCTTCAGCGAGCGTTCTACGCATTGAGGCGTTCTAACGGACGACCATTGCACGCTCGAATGGACAAAGAAATGCCCATCCCACCTTTACTGATTTAAATGTAGATATGTCGACTACTAGAGCCGACACACAATGGGGCGAAGAGAAAATTGACTTCGAGGGGTACCATCTCACCCCGAGAGAGCTTTGTGTGGAATATGACCAAGCCACTGCAGTTCCGTCCATTCAAGCCCAAATACCACTTGACAATGTGTATGTCCCCAATGATGACATTTTTCGGTCCATGTTAATGGTGTGGCTCAGCTGTAGAGTCTTCTTCGGTTTCAGAACTTGTCGAAATGGATTGGAACTATCTCGAACGCATCCAGTTAAGACGGAAATTGATGGAGGAAAATTCTGATGTTACCATCGCGGCAAACGAGACTATCAAAGAAGCAGTCGACGAGTTCTACACTTGGGTGTTCTCAGTGTACCTACCAGAACGCTATCCGTCAATGTTTAAAGTTCAATATTCGAGCACCAAACTTCTCAATCTGGTCACCAATGAATACATTTACCTTCACCCTCCCTCCTCGCCACACGAAGCCCTCAAAATTATCGGATCCCATATCGACTCAGACTTCTTGTTTCTTCTCCCTTCTCAAACCGAAGGTTATTGCCTATATGGCTTTGTAACCTGTTTCCCATCGGGATTTAACACGGCACAGAAACTCGGCATGTCGCTCAAGGAGATACATAAACCGGTTCCTGGGTATAAGCAGAAGCTGGAGATGAGTATGGATCGATTCTTCGAACGATTGGAGGTTGGAAGGTTTGTGAAGAGAGCCAATGTTAGTAATGAAATTATTCTTAAAACAGGAAGTCGAGTAGGGTTTAAGACGACTGATCATCATTCTTTAGTGGACCATCACGACGAGTGATGAACTATACCTACCAGGTGGTACGCACCTATATGAAGGAGAAACACCCCCGGAGGAAGACATAGATCTATCAAAAGTACGTCCTCCTCATCTGTTCCTGAGCAGTGGAATAATTGTTGACAGGCCAATCTGCGAGTTGAGCGTCAAGTTCTCCATCGTCTTCCAGTTAGCAGAGCGATAGTGTTTTCGTTCGAGACGTACCTGTATCCTCTTCATCAGATAAGAGACGAGGGTCTCGGAAATGAGCTGGCTACTGCTATTGAGGGTTTGAAAGCAGGGACAGTGCCTGCTTTTCATTTTTATAAGCGAGCTGGGGTTTGGGGCGATGCTGTCAAGCGGTTTTTGAGAAGCGAAGCTATCTGATACGCCAATGAAGCCATGCGCGAAAATTTCTTGGGCCATAGAGAATAGGTCACAATGAGGCTTGTTATCTTGTGTGTGGCAATACCGCTTCGTCCTTAAGTCTGTTTTGATGGGCATCTAGTAAAGGAGGAGATAGGGGAATTTCGTTATCAATATGAGGGGTTGTGTTACAAGTTCCCAAGGGCGACTGACCATTCTAATCGTGGTAACAAATTTGGAGTCGCCAACATTTCTGGGCCAACATACTTAAGTACCTTTGATAGGTCTGGGCACCTGTAGACGAGAGAGCTCAGGAATATAAACAGAGTCCAGGTAAAACCTTCGCGCCTACCAAATTGACCCCGTCGTCTTGGTGGGAGATGTGATAAGTACTGAAGTAATGTCTCCCAAGAGGAGCAAGAGATATGCGACGAGAGAAAGAGACATAAGGCTTCCACCGCGAGATGAGGCTTGAGCAGGCCAAGTGCTGCCACTTGAGTTGATATCGGACTATCGTAAAGGGGCTCATCTGCTGTTATTGTTGGAGTTACGGTCGCTGCTTTGGTACTTACTCAAGTAGCTTGAGGCAAGCCCAAATTCGACCCGAAAATAGGAAGTCAGGAGACTAATTATACACACACACTAGGATTCTTACTTAGTTATTGCTGTTGTTGTTATTTTAGAGAGCTGAGGTTTAGCGTGGTATGTGCTAGGTGTAAGTGCTTGTATTGTGGATTATTCCGCCGAAATATCATATATGATTCACAGGGCAGGCTAGTGTGAACATTTGAGATAGAACTACTTGCCAGTTTGAAGGGGAGTCTGGATCGAGAGGAAAACATCTCAGTCATCCTTACCGACTTAAGATCTTGAAGAGGCTCCCACAGAGTACTAGAAGGAATTGCACAAAGGTGTTCCCGCCAAATGTTGTGTAACCGAACGAAGTCCAAGGTGAAACTAGAGTCTGTCGGAACAAAGTTTATTAGATAAAGTTCTAAATTGTGGCCCCCTATTTCAGAGTCCTTATAGCTCATCTTTGACCAGCGGTTTGATGGGACCTTCAGGTCTTCCGCTATCCTTCTGCAAATCAACGCCATTCTTCTTTCTCCATTTTTCCCATAGCGCCCAGAAATCTTTTTCCATACCCGATTCCATCTCGTCAGGTAAGACGATTGTATAGTCTACCATTAAATCACCAAACTCCGTTGTGTGATACTCACTGTCCCCGTCCTCGTGCCACTTCGGCATACCTTCTCCTTTGACGCGTTCGGCCTGGCCCGGCTGAATCACAGAGCCTCTAGGGCGGCTGAGAGCCACAACATGTCCATCCATGTGGGTAAGATTCCGCGTCCAACCTCCCATCCAAGCCTCCCGAAGCGAGAGTACTTCGTTCCAGTATAAATCGTTTCCCTTTCGCCTAAAAAAGGTCCCGTCTACTCTCATTTCATTGTCCTCCTCCAAGCTCGCTTCCTTCTCGACAAGCGTTACGTGGAGATCACCAGCAACATAATCTGGACTCTCGTCGGCGTCATTCTCGTATTTGATACGTGACCCCTTTGGCGCTCCCTTATCGACGACCAACGTGAATGTATTGACCTTCCTGACAACTCTGGAGCCGGAGCAGATTGGGCATTTATGCTTGATGGTCTTGCCCTGACCTCCACACTGATCGCAAGTTACCTGGACCTGCTGGAAAATGCCTGGCGCAAGCATGTGCTTCTGGAGTTTGACACCGTGGCCACCGCAGCTATTACAAGTGTCAACGTGACCATCAGCACTCCCACTTCCCTCACACTCCTCGCAGATCTGTTGCTTTTCGAGCTGGAACTCGGTCGTGTGTCCGTTGTAGAAATCGCGAAGAGGAACCCCAACTCGAACTTCCATGTCAGGACCTCGTCGCTGTCCAGGTTGGTGCCCAAAGTGTCCGCCGCCTCCAAAGAAGCGAGAGAACAAGTCGAAAGGATCATGCCCTCCACTTCCTCCACCTCCGCCCTGCTGTCGTTGCTTTAATCCCTCGTGCCCATACTGGTCGTATACCTTTCGTGACTCGGGGTCTGAGAGGGCTTCGTATGCCTCCGCAACCTCAACGAATTTCTGCTTTGCTGTTGAATTACCACTTGTAGATTGTTAGAGCCCAAGCCAGAGCAACGGTCATTTGAAAAGGTAGATACCCACGGATTCTTATCTGGATGGTATTTCTTGCTCAACTTTCGGTATGCGCTCTTAATGTCCCTCTCCGAGGCCTGCTTATCGATCCCTAAAAGCTAGGTATGGTCAGTATACTAGATGAATTAAAACTTTCTAGCTTGCACGAAATGGCATGTGCATATACGATTTTCACATACCTTGTAGAAGTCTTCAGTACAAGCCGCTATCTGGAGCATGCACAGCAGTAAGAAAGTGGCAGAAGGGAACCGCATGGTTGCGCCAGAGGTCCTCTCGTTGCGCCTGCAAGGAAATGATCCGATGCAAGAAGGAATTAAGAATTCAAACGACAACGAACATGAGCACTAAAAGAGGGACTGCGCAACGAATTGTACAACAGCAGATAATCGTTTTGGTGCCGATGTAGAAAGGATATACTGTATGTATCTAGAGGTGGCTTCAAAGATACCACGCTGTTCTTCTATGACCCGCGATTGCAGGGATAAAATTATCCGTCCGGAAATATAGACTACTAACGCAATATCGAACCTAGCTACACAGGGCCCAAAGATGTCTCTTCAACAACAACAATCTCACCCTTCTACATTGAGATTTTACTGAATCTCTGCGAAATTAGCTTCGCTAGATGTTTGTTATCGCAACCCCCTATCAAAAGAAAATAACAACGTGAGGCTCATAATCTTACAACTCGCCTAAGATGGGTTCTGCGAAGAAGTATGCATTACTTCCCATGGAGGAGGAAGATCTTGGACCTGCCAAGGTAGTCGAGAAGAAAAAGGGACGGCGGAGGCATGATGACAAGTTTTCTTCATCACGACGTGACAAACATAGAGAGCGAAGTCGAGAGCGATCACCGCACCGCGAAACGGACCATCGATCCAGAACCATTCGCAAGCGAGAGACAGATGAAGCACATTTCGAGGATAGATGGGGCGACGAAGAATATGTATCTCAGGAAGAACTAGAATTCCAGGAGTCCGCTTCAAAGCGTGTAAAGGTAGAACATAAGGATGAAGAAAATGCTATTTCAGATGCGGAGAAAGAGCGGAGGAAGGACCAGGAGGAAAAGGATGCTTTTGCGAAGAGATTACATTCAAAAGATAAGGACAAGACGAAGAAACTTGTCGAGGATAGGTCATCGACGAAGGAGGGCAATATCCTGGCTCAGCGGAGAGCCCTAGCTGAAGATGCTGCCGCGAGAAGTGCTGCGCTTCCTGATCTGAGAGAACGATCGCGCCAGGAGTATTTGAAGAAGCGAGAGGCAGAACGACTAGCATTGTTAAGAAAGCAAGTTCAGGAGGAGACTGAAGAACTACGAAGTGGTGCAAGGTTGACCGAAAAAGAGAAGGCGGAATTTGCAAGAAACAGGGAGGTACTACGAATTGCAGAGGAGCGGTTGAGGATTGACGATCATCTCGATGGATACGCTATGCCAGACGACTACATTACAGAAAAGGGAAAGATCGATAGAAAGAAAAAAGAAGAGGCTATGTACAAGCGCTACGTAGACAAGGATGAATATGGCCAGGAGAAATTCATCACAGAACACGAGGAGTGGGAGAGGGAGCAAGCAGCGAAAGCTAAGTCGCAGATTCAGAGCACTGAACGCATAGATGGAGGCGAGTACGATTATGTCCTAGACGAGGAACAAGGAATCAAGTGGGTTATGGATTCAAGATTACCTGGTGAAGGAAAAGGTATGAGCAAAGAGGAACGTTTCTTAGCAGAGCAATTGAAGGCTGCTGAGAAGAAAGCCCTTTCAATGGAAGAGACGCGGAAGAGTCTTCCCATCTACGCCTATAGAGAACAATTTCTGGCGGCATTGGCAGAGTATCAGGTTCTGGTCATAGTTGGTGAGACTGGTAGTGGCAAAACAACTCAACTGCCTCAATATCTCCATGAAGCGGGATATACCAAGGGTGGTCTGAAAGTCGGTTGTACCCAGCCCAGGAGAGTTGCCGCTATGTCTGTCGCTGCGCGTGTGGCTGATGAGATGAGTGTTAAAGTTGGGAATGAGGTAGGATACTCCATTCGTTTTGAAGATTCTACGAGCGACAAAACTGTTCTCAAATATATGACAGACGGCATGTTATTGAGAGAATTCATGACGGAGCCTGACCTGGGTGGCTACTCCGCGTTGATGATCGACGAAGCTCACGAACGGACTGTCCATACCGATATCTTATTAGCCTTGGTCAAAGATCTAGCTCGAGAAAGGCCGGAGATGAAATTGCTTATTTCCTCAGCAACTATGAATGCGTCGAAATTTGCAGAATATTTTGACGATGCTCCAATTTTCAACATTCCAGGAAGAAGATATCCAGTAGACATCCACTATACGCCACAACCCGAGGCCAACTATCTTGCAGCCGCGATCACTACTGTTTTCCAGATCCATACAACACAGGGGAAAGGTGACATCCTAGTATTTTTGACAGGTCAGGACGAGATCGAGTCAGCTGAGCAAAATATCACAGAGATTTCGAGGAAGCTTGGGAGCAGGGTTCCCGAACTTGTCATTTGTCCTATTTATGCTAATCTTCCATCTGAGCTTCAAAGCAAGATCTTTGAGCCTACACCAGACGGCGCTCGAAAAGTTGTGTTGGCCACCAATATCGCAGAAACAAGTCTGACGATTGACGGCATTGTCTATGTTATTGATCCTGGATTTGTCAAAGAAAATGTGTACAATCCAGCGACTGGCATGTCAAAATTAGTGGCAGTACCATGCTCACGCGCTTCTGCAAACCAGAGGAGTGGTCGTGCAGGTCGTGTTGGGCCTGGAAAGTGCTTTCGATTGTATACGAAGTGGGCCTTTATGAATGAGATGGAGGAAAGTACTACTCCTGAGATTCAGAGAACCAACCTCAATGGAGTGGTGCTGTTGCTGAAGTCCCTTGGCATTAATGATCTGCTTGAATTCGAGTTCATGGACCCGCCTCCAACGGAGACTCTGATCGGTGCACTGAACCAGCTGTTCGCTCTTCAAGCTCTGAATCACCAGGGCGAATTGACAAAGATGGGACGACAGATGGCAGAATTTCCAACTGATCCCATGCTAGCAAAAGCTATACTTGCAGCCGACAAGTTGGGATGTGTGGAAGAAGTGTTGTCTATTGTCTCCATGCTCAGCGAATCTTCTGCTCTGTTTTTTCGTCCAAAAGACAAGAAGATTCATGCTGATAGTGCTCGAGCACGCTTCACAATCAAAGAAGGGGGCGATCATTTGACGCTTCTCAACATCTGGAACCAATGGGTGGACAGCGATTTCAGCTTCGTATGGGCGAAAGAGAACTTCTTACAGCAAAGATCTTTGACCCGCGCCCGGGATGTTCGCGATCAACTCGCAAAACTTTGTGAGCGGGTTGAAGTGACACTGTCGACAGTTGGACAGGCTGACCTAATTCCTATACAAAAGTCTATCACTGCTGGATTTTTTCCCAATGCCGCAAGACTTCAGCGTGGCGGCGACAGCTACCGAACCGTTAAGAACAACACTACCGTCTACATACACCCTTCATCTGTGGTCATGGACAATAATCCTCCGATCAAGATGGTCATCTACTATGAACTTGTACAGACTACCAAGGAGTATATGAGGAGCTGTTTACCTATCAAGCCCGAATGGTTGCATGAGGCAGCGCCGCATTTTCACAAGAAGAAGGACCTAGAAGCGTTGGAGGAACGAAAGATGCCGAAAGCTAGGATGTAAGGAAATCTAATGGGGACATTCTTAATGACTTTCCTCAAGTGCGACTGGAAAATGAAGACATTATAACATTCATACTGACATTCTTTCTCTACTTACGCTCTGACCAGCAGGTCTCTCAAAAATTCGATTTCGATGCTAGCTTGCATATCTGTTTCGCTCTTGGACAATGACCTTCAATCAAATAGTTTCCGGACTCTCACATTAGTTGTACCGCAGATGGCTTCACAGTGAGAGTCGTCCATCATCTGTCGGGCGAAGTTCATAAATTACTGGTCTAATCATAGAAAGATGGTCCTCCTAGGCCGAACGAGAGGACGAATAAAGAGACTGTTCGTTTGCGAGTCCCGAGGACAAACTTGGTGAGTAAAGGGGGAAGCTTACATGCCAAGGACCAAGCACACTTGTCACTCTGCTGGTAAGCCCGTGTGTTTCAAAATCACATTCTACAATAGATTTCCAGGCCTCTTAGGAACTGAAAGTGCTAGTCGCGAGAATCTCAATGCTGTACCTGACAATTATGGATCAGCGGCTTGCCGCGCCCCAACGCCTTCGGCACAGAATATGAAGCAACTCGTATTAAATTTTCAAATAAACTGATGGCTCGACACAATCAAATCTGTGATATTGGATCCTTTAATCCTGTCCTGTATACACACACGCTCGTATGTTGTGAACTGCGCAAAGGGATATTCTCAAACGCGGTGCGGTTTAATACTCTATCTTATGCTCTAATGGTTGACGTCCACACTTTCCTGATTTCTCATATCAATCACTGTCCAACGAAAATCCTGGTATGTTGCCTATATGATTCAACATGCTTTCCAACTTCTCAATATATGTTCCTACAATCATCTCTCTCCAGGTACGACTTTGCAGCGGCGCTGCGTTCATAAAATCATTCGACGGATGGCAGCAGGCAATACTACTTCCAGAGCAGGGTACCATTCTTTCCGATTCAGAAATTACATCTACACCTATACCTACACAACGCTTATCACATACTCTATCAATGCTGCCGAAGATAGCGGCGACAACTTCGAGCGTGGATGGTACATGCGTTGAATACTTTGATGGGATATCGAGATCCTTGAGTTGTGGTTAAGGCGCCCACTTCGCGAAGCTGGCCTGAGCAGACGCTGCTCGAGATTCCCATCTGTTTTATGCTCGAAAAGGTACTCACTCGAATCGCACTACCAGACACATCTCTCGAAGTTCCTATTTCGTTACAGGCGTCCGGAATACTCGGAATACTCCTATGCTAACTTCATAATCGCTAAGCACTATCTCGAGAGCGGAGGACCCTAGACCAAGGCAATCGAGATCTGGTTCAAGACGACCCTCTAAGAAGCTATTACAGGAATATCGTGGGTTACATTCTGTCAAGCCAAAGCTTCTGGGGCAGGCAGTGATCAAAGATAGGTTTTGTTAAGTTAGGATTGTGCTAAGGTATGGACTATGTTATGTTTTTTTCAGATCAAACAGGGAAAGAATTGTGTACTCGTAGGATGTGATTAGTTGATAGAGCTGCTACCCGGTTTATGATACTATTCACCGTTAATTGACTTTATAATTTGCGGAGTACCTGCTATAAATCTTGTATGATTCGTGGAAATGCGAATGGGACATACCTTCTGATCAAGGAAGATTTCTAGTGATGCGCACGAGGAATGAGGTCCCCCCCCCCCCATGCCCACTCAAGAGCCATCGCTTTCGCAATTTTTTCGCCGCAAAGAATTCTCTACGGAATTGAGTCTCTTGTGTGACAGTTCGCGTTGGAGCAGAAAGTTCTACGGCTCTAGATTTTCCGATGAGAAAAATTGGAAATTCAAGTATACAACTCGGGAATAAAACCGGACGACAGACGCTCTCGTGCCTCAGGCTGAAGTATCTTTGAATGTCCGAACGCATCGTACGTTCGCTTCAGATGACCTTCTGCTCTTCTTTCGCCCGTCAAATGTCATCATCGGATTTTGTATATCACGATTCGCAGTACTCAGTGCCAACCTTAATCGCGATCGAGCCAAGATTCCTCTCTGATGCCAAAAGTCCAGTATGATCCGACTGGACGAAGAGTTCGGAAATGACTGCAAGAGACAGTCCATGCAGCCATGGAATCATGAATTGTCCTCAAGTATTCCCACCTCTCATGTTGTCTTGGATACGATCTGACTTTCACTAGGTACAACAGCTGATATTGCTCGGTAGCTAAACGCGCGACCGCGAGCAAGATATGTCAAACATCTCTACCAGCTTACGAGCAGGAAGATTAATTAATTCTAGGGATGTCAAACTCAAAGACCGATTGACCACCTCCTGGCTGAAACAGATCAAGCCTGTGTCTGCTGAATCTGCTCCCACTGTCCCCGCATTTCGGTCCTGGATTCCAAGATTTGACGAGTCTCCGTTCGAAGGCGTGCAAGGATAAATCACCTGTTTGGCAAGCAATATACAGCCGACACTGGACTTTCTCCAACGGAGAGAGCTGTTTTCGTACGTTGTCCTAAATCTCTTTTGCGGAAGTTATCAATGTTTCCCCTCCTGTTTATTAGAACCTGTCTTGGTCCCGAGACTAGCCTATTACATGGTGTTGTCTCCGCTGCCATTGCACTTATAGCCTACTTATATATTCTGGGCGTTCCTTGAAGGCGAGCGAGGGAACGGTAGGTGATTGACTGTCTTTCGTCCCTTCTTCGCGTTCCTTTTGCGAGCTCTTTTCGAAATGAAGCTTTCTTCAGCAGCTTGGGCGGTGCTCGGTCTCTTCAATATTGCCTCGGAGGCTATTACTCTTACTACGACTGATGCGTCATACATTGTTGATGCTGGGTCATCCAACCCATTCCAATTCACGGTTAAACGAAGTAGCTACGATGTCACTTCAAATCCAGTATCTTGGTAGCGAAGTTCTATATCAAAGCCAGTACTCGCACATTTCGTCTGGCCTAGGGACCGCGACAGTCAGTGCAACCACTATAACTTGTAAGTTCCAATTTGCTCGCATATGAATTGCAATGCTGTGGATTCGGGTCCCGCTCCCGTCAAGCCACGGGCTGCCCGTGATATAAGCTAATACAACATGTAGACAGTGGAACAACTTATGTCAAAATTAGTTGTGTAACCTCGACGTTGACACACTGCTATGTTATCAAAGATGGAGATAGCACGATGCACATGGTTACATATATCAATTTCGACGGAAGATTTCACCTATGAGATATATCTAACCATGGCCAAGAACCGGATATTGGTGAACTTCGCTGGATTGGGCGATTAAATGAAGGTCTTCTTCCCAATAATGACTTCTCCCAAGCATCTCAGACTGGGCCTGCCACTTCAACTATCGAGGGATCAGATGTTTCATAGTCAACGGTCAGACACGCAGCAAGTTCTACTCCAGCCAACGTTTCATAGACGATAAAGTCCACTGCGTTTCCGGAAGCACCATGAAAGCATGTATGGTCATACCTGGTACAGCATACGAGACCACCTCTAGAGGACCCTTCATGCGGGTTACAGCGGTCTATACTGGTATATGAATTCAGGGCACGTCAAGACTGAGGATTGGCGAACGGGCCTCAAAGGGCCATATGCTTGTGTATTCTCCAGATCTGGTACCGTAACTCACAAAGTTGGGAGATAAATACATAGTGCCACTAGATCCAGATGCAACACTGATCGTGATCTAGAAACTTGGCCAGCAATCTGCCGCTTTTGGCACCAACCGTATTAGATCCAGATATCAATCCTCCACTTGTAATAGGGAAATCGTATATATTGCCATAGCCTCGGTAAGCCCCTCTCGTGAACCCCCGAGAGTCGATCGTGATAGGAGCTGCAGGAACGGTTCCACTCTTGCCATTGATAACAACCGATGGTCTACCACCAGCGAAACTCAAAGTTGTATTTATCGTCTGAGTGCAAGAGTACAAAAGCAAATGCGAGCCAAAGATATGTGGTGGGTGCACCGGCCTCCGAGGGCTTAATCCCGAGTCCCACCAGCGATGCAAATCACGTGAACCGACTTTTGGCGAGGGGGGAGTGACGCGTGACATCTCCTCCTTCGCGACCTCGGGAGGTCGCCTCACCTCCCGCACTACGAAAGGGTTCTCTTCTCATCTACAACTTCATGAGATCCAGAACCAACAAATTCATCGCTTCCACGTATGTTCAAACTAAACAGAATCATACTTTGATACAGACGTCTCCGCGAATACCGCAATGCACAGGGGAGACATCAGGTAGCCCTAGTGGTCCCTACCCCAACCAATAGCGCACGCATGACTAAGGCGTGAGCTCGATATAATTCCCCCGTATCTCAACTCATATCTTTCTCCTCTTCTCATTTTCAAGTTTCCATCCAAATTTGCCAATTTCACCATCCCAGATGTTTCAAACTGCCATCGGTATCGCTGGGAGCCTTTTCTTTCCCCTTCAATTTATGGCTACAGGCGCTTCATATATTCCTGGAACGATTGTTGCTCTTGTTCGTGGTCAACAGTTTCGCATATTGTTGTCGCCGTCTGCGTTTAAGGACATTGTGAGTAGGATCCCACTTCAAGTCGAAACACTTTCATTGCGTCCGTCTTGTTTGAACATTCCATGCATATCTCTCATCACAGGAAACGATACTTGAGATATACTTTTTGTTTCACAACAACAGCACTAATATTGCTCTAGTGGTTCAATCGCTTTTGGAGCGTCTGGGGTCCCAAGATCCGCGAAGGCTCAACCCCGACAGTTGGACCGCTCATTCAACAAGCGCATGGCATCGTCCTCGACATTGGCCCTGCTACCGGAGAATGGCTCTCTTTGTTTGACAAGGAAAAGGTCACGAAGATCTACGGCGTTGAACCGAACCGAGATCATCACTTGAAACTCAAGCAGAGGATCCTGGAAGCAGGCTTAGAAGACAGATATGTTATCGTGCCTGTCGGGGTCGAAGACCTAGGCGACAAATGGATCCAGAAGGGAGAGGTGGACTCCATTGTCACCGTGCTATGTCTATGCTCCATTCCGCAGCCGAAATTTATGATTTCCGAATTGTACCAATATCTCAAGGAGGGTGGGATTTGGATCCTGCATGAGCATGTTAAAGTTGATGAGGGACGATGGGTTGGATACTATGCCGGTAAGCATTCACTCGGTCTTAAGGAGTTCAGCAGCATTCAAGCTAACGTGGCGTCATAAGCGGTCGTCGATGTATTTTGGCCATATTTCCTTGGCGGCTGTTCCATTACTAGGGATACGGAGAATTGGCTTAAAGGGGCCGGATCTTGGAGTAAGTTTGGTATAGCTCAACCTGTGAGCGAGCCAGTATATCAGGTCTTGCCACACAGGACGGGTGTATTGGTCAAATGATTGATTCTGCGATGATTGGAGCCCCTCCCCGTTCGGGTGACGCTTCCGAATCAGAACATGATTTGATGATGGCTGAAGTACTATGTGAATGGGCTGCATATATTACGGTTTTCTCAGATAGGTGATATGATCAATGGAGTAAGGTAATCGGAGGTTCCTCGTTGCCCTTGATGATGGGTTGGAATTGTTTCGGATACAAGGTCATGTTGTAGTGTAGCACAAGGCACTAATATCACGTCCGTTATCTCATAAATCAGACGCTTTGTCAGAAAAGAGCTGGAACGTGCGGGCCGTAATCATAACCTTAGGCGTGCGCACAGGCCAAAAAATACATACTCCTATGTAACCGACCCACAATTCCCAGCTTTTTCTTCCAAAGCGTCTGAGAAAGTTTGGTCGCGAAATCGAGATTTTGGCGTAGATTTGACCACTTTACGAAAATACACTCCGACATAGCTAATCCTATAACCTATTTCAGATATTAGGAGTATAGGCGAATTGTAGATAATTCTGATCTCTACCGATAGAATAGTTTTCGTAGTATTCCCTTTTGATCTTAGTATCATTTTATATTGTATAAGGGAAAAAAAACGCGTCGAATTTTGGCGTAGAACACGCGTTTTTGTATAGGTTGGTTTCTATCTACTATTCTAGCCTACTACGTCGTCTTGTTTTTTTATATATACTATCCTATTCGTCGAGCTCTAACTAACCAGCTCCTATAGGCGTTCTTAATCTCCTGTCCTCTGCGATAAATTATCGCGGTGTTGATAGGTAGTCTCTGCTCGTATACGCGCCTCCTACACTACGCCTATATGCCCGCGCATACCCCCATTTACCCCCTCTAATTGAATCCCTAGCACTATTCCGAAGAGATATTACCCCCCGATAACGAGCGAACCTCCGAGGTGTGATTAGGTCACGTAGTCTTTCACCCCCTTCGACTCCCTTCGACTCCCCACGCTAGAGAAGTCGTACCGAGTTCGCTTAGGTCACGCTGTCTTTCACCCTCTTTAACTCCCCGCGCTAGAGGAGCCGTACCGAGTTCGCCTAGGTCACGCCGTCTTTCACCCCCTTTGACTCCCCGTGCTAGAGGAGTCGTACCGAGTTCGCCTAGGTTACGCCGTCTTTTACCCCCTTTAACTCCCCGCGCTAGAGGAGCCGTACCGAGTTCGCCTAGGTCACGCCGTCTTTCACCCCCTTTGACTCCCTGCGCTAGAGGAGCCGTATCGAGTTCGCCTAGGTCACGCCGTCTTTCACCCCCTTTGACTCCCTGCGCTAGAGGAGCCGTACCGAGTTTGCCTAGGTCACGCCGTCTTTCACCCCCTTTAACTCCCCGCGCTAGAGGAGCCGTACCGAGTTCGCCTAGGTCACGCCGTCTTTCACCCCCTTTAACTCCCCCCGCTAGAGGAGCCGCCCTTATGGCACTAAGAGTACGATTTAATTCGAGTAGAGGTCGGAAATCTCGTGGAAGATCGAAGAAAGATAAACGAGGGATATAGTCGAAAAAACAGACTGACCTAGAGCGAGTAGTAGCCCGGCGTCTAGCATCTCCTAATAAGCTGCTTACAGAGATCCCGGGCTATAATATACGAGACTTTCCTATATATATTAACCGTTTCCGAGATAGTAGCTATGTCGAGTATTAGGAGTCGCTAGTAAATACGTGCTTAACGAAGCTACTTCGGATTCTCTATCTATATAATACCGATATAACCCCCTTCTATAAGCAAGTTCGTGCACTCCGGCTTCTTATCTTCACCGGTTATGATGTTCTATTTATCGCCCGTATAAGCTTTAGGAAGAGTCTTATCCTCTACGCCTTTTCGGTGTTAACTAGGAAGATCACGCTCCAGCTAATCCCTCTTAACAAGCTTAGCGACGAACAATTACGCGATATCTCTCGAATCCTAGGGGCGAAGCCGTGTATATTAAACTCGGAGAACCTAAAGGTACACGTCTATCTTATCGACAAAATCAGGAATAGAGAGTTTATACACATCCTTCTCAGTCCCGAGCAAGTATCGTCGTCGACTTTTCGAGAGGCGTTATAGGATCCCGGGTTTCTCGACATGATCGGATATGTTTGTATTAACGAATACTATCTTATTAAACAATAGGAGGCTTTCCGCGGGCATTTTCCTTTAATTAGCGAGCTCCGTGCCCTCCTCCTACGAAGAGTCGTATAGTTTAGGTGTTCCGCTACTCTTGATAAAGAGGCCGAGCGATCTATACTTACTTAAGGGGGGTTTCGTCAAATCGGGGCCGAGCCTAGGCAGACTCAGATATTAAGGACTAGTGTTAATCGCCTAGATGTTTCGATTAGCGTTACTAAAATGCCAAAGGGACAACTTACACGGTTCGACTTCTTATACTTTCTACTCTCGAATACTATAACCGGTTATAAACGGACACCTGAGCGGATCCCGAAGACTATTATCTTTATTAATAGTATCCTTCACGGCTACTACCTAGTACTATAGTTTCGTCAGGCCCTTTTACTACTCTCGTCTTATTAGAAGTACTCAGCTCGAGGGAATCTAAAGTTTAATGTCGACGAGATAATTAAATCCTTTAACTCAGATATGTCACTATATAACTAAGAGCTTCGGTACACGGAGTTTAAAAGCTAGAGCTCGGTTATCCGTATTATAGTAGTAACGACGAGTCTAGGAATAGGTATTAATTTCCCTAATATAGAACAAGTTATAACCGTAGGCTTCCTAGTGTCACGGCAGCTCGCCGACCTCTAGTAGCGGATTAGACGCGGTAGGCGCGGTCTCGGCCGTCGGAGTAATAGTATTATCTTTCTACTATATTAGGCTTTCAATAACGAGGGTCATACTAAGAGAGCTTATGCTACTTTAATAAGCAAGGAACCTCGCGTAGACATTCGTAAAAAGAGATACCGGAACGAACTACCCCACGATCGAACCGCTAGAAAGGTAGCGAAGAAGAAACAAGAGGCCTAGTTAGCTTTACAGGCGGAGTCTTAGAGAAAAGCCGAAGTAGATCCTAGGGCTAACGAGCCATGTAATAATCTAGATCTAGGTACTAGGAAAGTCGCCTAGACTATTAAGAACTTAGCGTATCGACAGTAACTCTTACTAGAATAGAAGTAATTGTGTAATAGCGAGTGTCGACGAGAGCCCTTCCTAGACTATCTTAGTGAAAACTAAATGGCTATCCGTCCCGAGCTAGTACTGAAAGAGTTATACTACGACAGATGTAATCTAGTACTTACACCTACGATAATCAGTCCACTAGAGAGAGAGAAGCCACGTAACCGACTAACCCCGGCGAGTATAGCAGGGCATGCTCTTCCGTATATTAAACGTTAGTGTATATAAAGAGCCGAGCTAATATATACAAATCCTTATAGGAGGATGTCTCTCCCTCCTAGCAGATATATAGCTAAGAAGTTCCGATAGGAGCTTGCTACTATGTTTACGGCACGGGGTGTCGCGAGTGATTTTACATAGGAATCTGTTACTCCAGTATAGGTCGCGTAGAGGTTCCCTCTTATGGAGGAGTTCGAGTTCTAGACAAGAGATGCCGAAATGATCGTAGAGTCTCTAAAGACATGTCTTCCGTCAGTCTAAGACGATTAGGAGGAGACCTAAGCCGAGAAGAAGAGGAAAGCCGTAGAGAAGGCGGTAAAGAAGGTATAAGGTGACGGATCGGCATTAACCTCTATAGCTACTACTACTCTAGTCGAAAACAACGCCCCGTTATCACGCGCAGAGCGGGTAGCAAACCAAATTGTAGCCGATAAGTTGAGAGACGACAGTATAGCGCGCCTAGCAATTACCGCTAACATAGCATAGCGAACAGATCCGGTAAGCA
Source organism: Chaetoscypha palmicola (assembly GCA_003988945.1). Taxonomy (NCBI): domain Eukaryota; kingdom Fungi; phylum Ascomycota; class Leotiomycetes; order Helotiales; family Helotiaceae; genus Chaetoscypha; species Chaetoscypha palmicola. The sequence goes on along the minus strand of QYAH01000409.1, from coordinate 8,236 downwards.
CTTCTACGGCTAGAACTTATACGGCTAGAACTCTATCCCGACTAGTAGGCTCTGTCGAATCCGGAGTAGACGTAGAGGCTATGCGCCGAAGGAGCGTATCGATCGCGAGCGAATTCTCGTGTACAAAGGGGAACTCTTACGTTACCTCCGATATAAATGGCTAAGATATCCGCGACGATATATAAAACATATTACGTCAAGTACGCGAGAGGTCGGCGAGTACAAGTCGATTCCTTTAACATGCTTATAATAATATACCCTTATAGGAGGAGCCGCGCGAGTCGCAGATTCTGGAGACGTAGTACGAGTCGTAGATTCTAGAGACACAGTACGAGTCGTAGATTCCGGAGACACAGTACGAGTCGCAGATTCTTGAGACGTAGCACGATGCCCCTATTATATACGACGAGGCGTATACTATCGTTCCTCCTACTCCGGTGATTCCCTCGACGCCGTCGTCGTCTGCCGTGGTATCGCGTAGTCGTAGTAAAAGACGAGTACTCTAGGAGAGAGATACGAACATTAATATGTCGGGAGGCAATTTCGAAGGGAAGCGTAGGTGTTCCTCTAGGACGACAAGGTCCTCTAGGAGGCGGGCAGGTATATAACTGGCGCGGGCGTTAGGGGAGTAGAAGGGGGTGAAAATATATCCTATTATAATAACGTTAGCATGCCTACTAGTCGTGTCCCGCGAGAGGACATGTCGAATACTAGATTAATACCGTGATGTTTCTATAAAGTCTCCTCCCCTTGACAATCGAGCGTCTTATTAAACAGAGGCATTAACTATTCGAATTGTCGTCGATACTGTCAATTAACGGGGCCGTGTAGGCGAAATTTGCGGTCGCTTAGTCATCGTCGTAGAGGTACGCTATACCGAGGTTTACCTAGTCGCGGTAGTCGATCCTCGGCGATTAATTATCACACTCTTATTCACCCCCCTTCACCCCCCTTTACCCCCCTTCACTCCCTACTAATCTCTAGTATACTGTCTATATTTATAGGTGATGTTACAGTCTATAGCCCCGAAATTGAACCCCCCCCTTGTATTCTCCGAGAAAATTAAACCTACCTAGGTATAAAAGATATAGAGGAAATACCTTAATAGGAAATTCACAAGGAACGGAGAATAGATTTTATTTTTAGGGGGTTCAATTTCGGGGCCAGGGACTGTATATATATTTAGAGTACAGTTTAAGTCGTAAAGGCATAGATCGGATTCGTACGATATGTAACAAAACCTATGTTATCGATAGTAAGCTGTATTCGGCTAGTATATGTTCCACCCTTATTCACCCCCTCTAATCACACGCGCGGAGACTCTACGATCGTAATTTAACCTTTATAGCTTTGTATAAATCTTCCTACAAGCTCTCCGCGGTATTTAATTCGAGCGTAACTATCTATGTATATAGATTTAGACAATAGTTAGTATTATGAGTGAGCTGTTGAGTATAAGTATACAATATGATTAAAGAGTTCCTAGGCTAGAGGGGATTTATACCTACGATGACTACTCCCTAAAGAATACTAAGCGATCTACCCCCTTCTACTCCCTTCTACCCCTACTAATCAATACGCTGAGTATTTGTTATAACGTATATTTTTAAGTGCGGCTCGGCGGACTTACTACCCTAAAGAGTACTAAGTGATCTACCCCCTTCTACTCCCTGCTAATTAATAATGCCAGGCTAAACGAATATCCGAGCGTCGGATGTTCGTCCTAATATCTGATATTATTCGACGTCTGTCTATCCTTAACGTTTCTCTTCTCTCTCTTAATTCTTTCACTTTACTTAATATTACGAGTTATAAACGTATACCCAGTATAGTCGAGAATTATATTTTATTAAGAGGAGGAGACACTAACACACCTAACCTACCTAACCTATACCTATACCTACACCTATACCTATACCCGTACCTATACCGAACCTAGAGTAATCAAGACACTATAAGTAGATACTTGCGATAAATGCCCTAGGTAACACCCGCCCTCTTTCGGTGTAAACCACCTACTAATATGACGGGGTACTTCGAAACAAATGCCACGAAACACCTAAACAGAGGGCTAACCCACCTATCCACCTACCTATCTACCTACCTATCTACCTACGTAGACTCGCTTAGCAGACTAACCTACTAGTTCTAGCACTACTAGGAGGTGGCCCGCGAGAAAGGATCGATCGTGGTAGAGTATTACTAGGAGGATCCGGAGGTAGGGGTCGGCCTCTACTAGTGACACGACCTACTAAAGAACAACTACTATGTTTAGTAGCTGTTCGATAGTGGGCACATGTACTACTAGTATAGCTAACCATCTCTACTCCCTCAGGAGTATAGACCTAGTACTCTAGGTTTCGTACCCGGTAGCGATCATACCTCGTCTCCCTAACCCTTTAGACACCTAAAGTCGATTCTATAATAATGCTAATATGGCCTAACTAGTTTCGCTTTAGCCTTAATATTCCCGAAAGAACATCTAGATCCTCCCGGGATCGGAACTACTACTCCCTTTATCTCGAAGGATAGTAGTCCCTTAGTAAAGTTTTCTCACCGTCCGCTCTATATACCTATAGGATACAAGCTAGGACGGCGGGAGTAGACTTTATAGGACTATACCCCGACGTGACGGTAGGAGGAGGAGGTGTGGAGGTTGGCTATAGCGTAGCCTTACTAGGACATGTTAGTTAAAATCTAGACTCTCTAGGAGGTGTCACTTACTTATTATTATTATTATAGTCCTTACTACTACTACTAAAATCCATCTCATCGTCGTCGTCGTCTTCGTGGACTGGGCCCTAGCCTAAGGGTAGTATAGGGGAGGCGGGAGTGAGAGGAGCGAGGGGAGCGGCGGCGAGAGGAGCGGCGGCGAGAGGAGCGGGAGCGGCGGCGGCGGCGACGGTAATCTGCTACTAGTGTTACTGCTGTTACTACTATTACTGTTGCTATTGTAGTAGTAGTAGTGGTAGTAGTAGTAGTTAAGGGAGACTTTTTCATAGTTAGTTTTAATTATATATTATTTTAACTAACTCGAAATAGGAGAAATAGAACTTACAGAGGGAGGACTAGCCTACTCCTTATCTCCCCACGGGAGAGTGTACGCGTGGTAGCTAAGATAGTGTCCTCAGACACCGGAAAGTTAGGCGGATTCGCCCGCGCGACGGCCTAAGGATTAGTTATATTAATATGCTTCTTTAGTATTATAGAGGTGGTTATTATTATTGTTGTTGTTGTTATTGTTACTACTACTGCTGCTTATAGAAGAAAGGAAAAAGAGAGAAAGGGAAAAGGAGAAAGAAATATATAAGTATTAATCGAATACTATTATTAAGTAAGCGCGATCTTAGTTACTATTGTTAAATGTGTGAGGAAGCGAGAACTATAGACTCATAATAGTAACTATTAATGACAACACCTAACTTAGCTATTGTTAGCTACCTGATGATATTCTGTAGCTAGCCTTTGTTCTCTAATATGATTAGTAGGTGTCAAAGGGGGTGGAATTACACATGCCGAGCCTGTGTAAAAAGTAAAAAAGTACCTGCTAATTAGCCGGATTTACTATTCTACTCACCCCCCTCTGCCCTTATCAAGGAGGCGTCGGGAGCGAGAATGCCAGACTTACATTCACCCCCTTCTACTCCCTTCTACCCCCTTTATCGGTCGCTTTTATTAATTATTTAATTAGGATATTTTATAAGCGATAAAGTTATACTCACATTTACCCCCTTCTAGCCCCGTCTAACGGTCGCTCGTGGCGGGTCATCTAAAGTAATAAAGGCACACCTCTATTCACCCCCTTCTACCCCCTTCTACCCCTACCTATGATCCTACCTATGGTCCCTACCTATAGTCCCTACCTATCAATTCCTATATATTAATTCCTATCTATTAATCGGTCTCGCATTAATTCTCATCTATTAATTCCTATCTATTAATCGGTCTCGTATTAATTAATCGACACCCTAACTATTAATTAGTCTCGTATCTATTAATTAGTCTCGTATCTATTAACTAGTCTCGTATCTATTAACTAGTCTCGTATCTATTAACTAGTTATCTATTAATTAGTTATCTATTAATCAGTCATCTATCTATCAACTAGTCTCGCATCACCTAATCAAACTCCTATATATCTATATAGCTAAAAATCAAAAAGAAAAAAAAAAGGGTTTCGCCTTAGGTTAGGTAGCTGATTTCCTTTATCTAATAACCCGTTTTACTAGGTCATCTTAGAGGATTGTTTTTTCCCTTAATTTATTTCATCATCGGCGAATTAGAGTGTCACGTGTTTACTACTAGGCTACGTGATAACTCTTTTTTTTTAAAAAAAGTTACTTTATTACTAATTAAATACCTGGATACTTAGGACAGATGTCCAGCTTACAGCCCAGGCCTTAAGGGTAGTAGGTTAGTACTAATACAAACTGGAAGACATTATAAAATTAGGTAAAGATGTTAGTCACGAGACCCCGAACACGACGAATAGTCGAGGGAAAGGGGGCTAAATAGAGGTGCCCTAGATAGAATATAATAGCACGAGCGTACTCGAGGAGCGTAATCTATTCATATATATTATTTATATCTACTCTAATAGTAGGGTCACGTACTTTGTCTATATATATAGGTGTGTATAACTGTATGTCTCGGAGTATACTAGTAAAGTGTTCGGTCAAATCAGTATAGCTTTCCGTACTATGTATATCCGAGGCGATATTATTTAATTCGGACATATACGAGGTATTAAACATATTAACTCGATCCTTAAGTATGTTAATCCCTTACGCTATAATGTTAAAAGAAGGCGAGTCTGTTTACCGCGAAGCGGGTATGTCGGCTAGCCTACGATTAAATGCGCGACTATCGTTATATACCTTCTATACTAGCTGGAATATATCGTTCTCTAGAGTAGCTGTCGTATACGAGCCTGGTATATCTTCACCGAAATTTAACTCTACTTCTGACCGTAGAGTACGTGTATAACTATTTATAAGACACGATCGATTAAACGTTATATTACTATTATGGGTCGAGTTCTTAAAGATCTTTATCTCGATCTTATATGTCCTATTTAGATACTCCTATATTAAGTCGATTACTTTATGTGTAGTCCGATATCCGTGCTAATTAACGACCCCCGAAGCAAGTATCGACCGCTGTAGCTTAGGGGTATAGGCGTTAGAGAGAAGCTATCGATAATATAACATCTTAGAGGTGTAGTTGAATTGATAAGTGCTAGTAAAGATAACGATTAAAGGATCGATAAGGCGCCTTATCATCCCGATATCCCCTACTTTTACTACATGCTTAACCGTGAGATAAAGCTTAATCTCTTGAAGTAAACGACACATAGTTGTAAAGTCGGTATCGTTACGACCGGCCTAAGACTCTCTTGTAAATGCTCGTTAACGGATCTTATTAACGATATCTTGGTATTTATCTAGAGTAAGACGAGTAATAATGTCATTAAAAGTAGAGGTCCTCTCTGTGTCGGCTATACCGGGTTATATGTCATTTATTAAACCGCGCTCACGAAGTATTTAATAAAAGAGGGCAACTATACGTCTAGAGTAGTATTACGCGAGGAGAGGGTCTATGAGATGATACTTAACGTTATCTTGACTAGAGAGCTTACGCCCTATTAATAGGATGTTATCTTTTAAATAGTACGAAGAATGCTCCCTAAATAACGCAGCCTAATACGTACGGACGATTGTAAAGAGTAGGTTTATGTGAACGTGGAACTAAGCGGGAATCGGGAGTAACTAATTACGTCGTGGGTAACTTAAGACTACATTATGCTTAAACTCCTTACTTGTCCGAGAGTTACGAGTAGAGAGCTGATTACTATATATAAGAAAAAGTCGCTCCGTAAAGTTATCCTTAGTTATACTAGAAAGAGAGTCTAGAGTAGACATGCCGAGTTGTCTTAGGAAGATCTTATCGTAGACTACTTGTGTCCCTGTAATAGTCCCTTCGTTTTCGAATATAGCCCTAGTCTGCTAATACCGGCTCTTACGAGGAGTGAGTTGATCGATTACTAGTATTGTAGGCGGCTTATTAGTACTATTCTCGAAGATACGGCTTACTCTACCCGAGTGTACTCGCTGGATTACGTCCGAGATTAAACTACGAGTAATGTCTAAGCCGATATAATCCGGATCCTTACCTGTAATATATAGCGAATCTAGGATGTCGTTGAGACGGAGCTTGGTAGAAGGCGTGTATATACTTTGCGTAAGACCCTCGATCAGTAACTCTAGATAATTGACTATAGTAGCTATAGTATAATTGGCTATTTAGGAGGTATAACTACTAGTCTCGTCGCGGACAGTGTCTTTAAAATTGATATTATCGTATATAATAACGTTCTACGGATGTATACTGTGTGTTCGGAGGTCCTTCTATGTATATAAATTAGTAGGGGGGTAAAGAGGGGTAAAGGGGGGTGAAAGGAAGTGTGATATTATTAAGCCGAGGATAGGGCGCACGCTCCCTCGCTTAGAGGTAATAGGCGGGGGTAAAGAGGGGTAAAGGGGGGTGAAGGGGGGTAAAAGGAAGTGTAATATTGTTAAGCTAAGGATAGGGCGCACGCTCTCTCGCTTAGGGGCTATAGGCGGGGGGTAAAGGGGGGTAAAGGGGGGTGAAAGAAAGTGTAATATTATTAAGCTAAGGATAGGGCGCACGCTCCCTCGCTTAGAGGTGATAGGCGGGGGTAAAGAGGGGTGAAGGGGGGTAAAGGGGGGTGAAAGGAAGTGTAATATTATTAAGCTGAGGATAGGGCGCACGCTCTCTCGCTTAGGGGCCACAGGCGGGGGGTGAAGGGGGGTAAAGGGGGGTAAAAGAAAGTGTGATATTATTAAGCTGAGGATAGGGCGCACGCTCTCTCGCTTAGAGGTAATAGGCGAGGGTAAAGAGGGGTGAAGGGGGGTGAAAGGAAGTGTAATATTATTAAGCTAAGGATAGGGCGTACGTTCCCTCGCCTAGGGGCTATAGGCGGGGGGTAAAGGGGGGTAAAGGGGGGTAAAAGTAAGTGTAATATTCTAGTACTAAGCACGTACCTTCGCTTTCTCCGCGATCTTCTGTATATTAATATTTGCCTGTATATAACTGTGACAAACTCTAAGGCCGGCGAGTATCGTAAATACTCTCCTCTTTACACCCGAAGATAAGAAGTATATACCTATTATCGAAGGGAAAAAGTTAGATTTATAGCTTACGCGTAAGAAACATATTAGACTTGTAAGAAAGAACATTTTTTTATCGAGGTTCTTCTTATTTAGAGATAACGAATAGCTAAATCGTATAAAACGCGGATTAACTATGAGTAAACGGAGGAAAGTGTGCTATTATAGTGCTAGGTAGCGCATTGACTAGTAACCTTGGGACGTGTCAATCGACTCTATGTCCAAAGTGTAGTCATATCGTCCAAATAGCTAGGTACTCTATAGAGAACTCAATTCCTCTTAGATACCGAGCGATAATAAAGGCTCATCTGTCGGTCGTAAAGCTTTCTCGAACGCCTTACGACGGGTCCTTTGTGTATAGCCTTTAGGAGATATAGTTACTTCTACCTAGTGTTTTACGAACGTCGCGTTACTCTAACGTAGTTTCCGGAGTAATAGAGACAGCTTATCTAAACCACGTTTAGCGGAAACTAATAGCCGAGTAGAGGCATGACGGTCAAACTCTTCTGGGTCACATTTGTCGTCGTAGTTATCGCTAAACGCAGGTGGTAGAGGTGGGCTTAAACTAGGGAGAGTCAAGCTAGACGAGCGGTATATTTAATCTACTATAGCACGGGAACGAGTAACCGGAAGGTGGTCTATGATTAGAATAAAATGTAGAGGAGGTTTTGAGCTTTGATTTGACTAAACTAGTATAAGGATTAGGGGTAGTTGTAGTGTCAAAGTATAGTATCGTAATCGGAGTCTTTGGGTGAGGGATGGCACACGTAAAGTTGCGCCAAAATCTCGATTTTACGACTAAACTTTCTTAGACGCTGATCGTGGATTGTGGTGGTAGTGGGTTGTGATTAGTAGGGGTGGATAGGGGTGGGGCGTTTTAGGGGGTGTGGGTCGGAATACACGATAATAGCGTCTGATTTATGAGATAACACGTCCGTTCTTCTATTTATATGTCACGTGTCTAATCAGGGGTGTAGCTTAGAATAAAAGCGAGCTCTACTCCTTCCTTCTACCTATATCCTTTTCTACTTTTCTACACCTTACTT
>QYAH01000408.1:0-20015 GCA_003988945.1 Chaetoscypha palmicola | reverse complement strand
TAACTAAGTACCTAGCTCCTAAAGAGCTAAGTACTAAGTAAGTATACCTAATACCTGTGCCTAGTAATATAAGTCTAGTTAGTAACCTGAGTTTAAGTGTCTTATATATTTTCGTAAGGTATTCTAATAGTATATATATGTGTGAAAAGGGAACCCTAGGGATTAGACAGAATTTACCTAGATTTAGGGTGTATTAATATAAATATACTTATAGAGTTGTCGGATTTGATTAGTAAATATAGCCTATTTAGAAGGCCACGGAGCTCGCTATGTGTCTCTAGTCACCACATCCTCCTGCACTACATCGTACCCGTTAGCTCTTACTGATGCGCTCAATACAAGCCGTTCATGTACCGAAATCCACCATCGAATGCCGATTGAATAATGAACCAATTGCCTCACAATGATTATCAACACAATCAAACCGGCGAAAGCCTGTACTTACCGATACCCGAACAGCTATCATATTAGTCGTTGAAGTCAAAATCATCTAAGGAGGCTTGTCCCAGAAGCCCAGCAAATGAATGAGAGGCCAATGTTCCAGAAGCTTTTGTGCCCCTGTCCAAGAGTTTAGACGATAACCGAAATTGAGTGGCAAGCACACAAACTCGGCAAACGAAGGCCCGAATTGCACAACACCATGCTCAAGCATCACCAACTCCAACCCCTTTTGCCGGCACCACCCACTTTTGAGTTGTAACCCCAGACTTAGATCTCCACGAGGCCCATCGTGTGACAGCTTTAGAATCTGGAGATGTCGCAAGCATCCAGTAATATCAAAGCCCGTTGACTTTCTCCAGTCGTCTGGGCGTTTCCCCGCCATACGCCGACCAGACACCCTGCATGTCTCCGTAGCAAAGGGTGCACCATCTGGCATTTCCAATTGACACCACGGCCAATCTTGCATATGAAAATGTCCTGATTGGTTGCGGCCGGGATCTTGACGTCTATCGTCGGACGGTGACTATCACGAACAGACCGCTCCCCGCATTACGAGGGTCAGGGCGAGCTAACGAGAACTATTCCTCGCTAGTCATGAAGGAATATTAAGATGGGCGGCTCTGTCCCTGAAATCCGAAATCTCAAGAGAACCTCGATCTCACCAACAAACCTCAACTCTTACCATTGCTAGAAGGATCCGGATTTTATCTCACATCGCAGTCATGTCCACGGAGAAGCAACCAGAGGACATCGCCACAGGCGAGCGCCCGTTGCACTTCCCTGCCGAAGACAACCTCGCTCACACCAAGACCCTTAACGAGATCATCCGCAACGCAAAGAATGCCTCGGATGTTGAGCACAAGATGTCTTTGTGGCAGGGCATCAAGCTGTATCCAAAGGCTGTGGCGTGGAGTGTGCTCATCTCAACGTGTATCGCCATGGAAGGATACGACATATCTCTACTGAGCAATTTTTGTATGTTTTTGTGGGGCGGCCAGGAGAATATTGAGATTGCGATTATTTACTGACTGGACCTCTTCTCAACCAGATGCTTTCCCACAATTCAATAAAAAATACGGCGAGCTCACTCCAGATGGAACATACGAAGTTCCTGCTCCGTGGCAAGCAGGTCTCAGTAATGTAAATCACCCCTATCCACTCTTCGCCACTGTGCTCACGTGCCATTTCGTAGGGTATGAATTGTGGTGAGATTATTGGTCTTTTCATCAATGGTTTCGTTTCCGAGCGATTTGGATATCGATATACAGTCATGGCGTGTTTGACTCTGATTATTGCCTTTACCTCAATCTTCTTCACTGCACAGAATGTGGAGTCACTTTTGGTGGCTGAAATTCTGTGCGGTATTCCGTGGGGTATCTTCCAAACACTTACAATCACATATGCCTCGGAAGTCTGCCCTGTGGCTCTTCGTGGATACCTCACAACATATGTCAATTTCTGCTGGGGTCTAGGTCAGATCATTGGTGTTGGTGTTATCAAGAGCATGTTGAACAGAACAGACGAATGGGCCTACCGGTAAGCTGATCCACAATATCTTCCATATCGCACAATACTAATGTTGCACTAGTATTCCATATGCTTTACAATGGATGTGGCCAGTTCCGCTACTGATAGGAGTCGCGCTTGCACCAGAATCTCCATGGTGGCTTGTCCGAAAGGGCAGAATCGAAGATGCCAAAAAGTCGCTCCTCCGCTTAACCAGTCTCGACAGAGAAACCGACTTTAATGCCGACGACACAATCGCAATGATGGTTCATACGACGAAGCTCGAAGAAAAGATCACGGCAGGAGCAAGCTATTTGGATTGCTTCAAAGGTACCGATTTACGCCGAACCGAAATCGTCTGCATGGTTTGGGCAATGCAAAATCTCTCCGGAAACTCTTTTTCAGGCTACTCGACGTATTTCCTCAAGCAAGCTGGTCTCTCTAGTTCTCGAGCCTACGATTTCGCACTCGGCCAATACGGCATCAACATGGGAGGTGTTTTCGGAGCCTGGTTCCTGATGACTCTCGGTATCGGTCGTCGATCACTTTATTTATACGGGCTCATGGGTCTTTGCGCTATGCTCTTCATCCTCGGTTTCCTCGGGCTGGTCCCAGAAGCGCAACGCGATGCAGGATCTCTCGCTACAGGATCTATCATGTTGGTTTGGGCATGCTGCTATCAATTGAGCGTCGGCACAGTCTGCTACTCTCTTGTTTCTGAAATCTCTACCCGTCGTCTACAGATCAAGACTGTCGTTCTTGGCCGCAATTTGTACAATATCGTCGGTATAATCTGCTCTGTTCTCACTCCATATATGCTGAATCCGGAAGCATGGGACTGGGCGAACTACGCTGGGTTCTTCTGGGGTGGAAGTTGTTTCCTCTGTGTCATCTATACCTACTTCCGCCTCCCAGAACCTGCTGGACGATCGTTTGCCGAATTGGATCTGCTCTTTGAGCGTGGAGTTTCTGCGCGTAAATTTGCCAGTACGAAGGTGGATGTCTTTGAGGAGAGCATTGCAGGAAGCGTGATGGAGGATCATGCTATGGAAAAGTCCGCTGCGTTCAAGTGAGAAATTGACTGTCTGAGGAGACCAATCAAGTAGGGAGTGCTAGATCCCAAGCAACAGGCAGTGCCGAAAGGAATAAAGATGGGCGTCTCGAGGGAAAGGAGACCAGGTCGGTGTTTGAAGGAGTTCAATGTGGGGAGGTCATGCATATGAGGTGTCCGGGGTACAATTAGGGTTCTTTTGTGCACCTGCATAAATTTTTGCTACTGAATAAACTACATGACATTTACTCAAGGGTGTCAAGTCAAGTCACATTCAGTACGGAAGTAGTCTTCGTGACTGAGCACATGAATGAGATGATAATCCTATATCACTTTACTAATTCGTTGATTATAGTACATGAAAATAATTCAAAACACTGCTTAAGCACTTGTCTATCCCTACGGAGGTTTCGGGGTCCGTAAATATAGTAAGCACTACTATACTTTTATGGGATTGTTATCCATCTTTACGGACTAATTCAAGCAAATCCCGTAAATAGTGATACAAAATTCGGGTGTAAATCCACCACCCCCTCCTCTATAATTACGGACTAGTATAACTATAAGGGTAGAATCAATTTATCTATATGTATAGAATCTCTACTATCGTTTATAGTTATTGTACAATTCGACTCTACTTGTTATCAAATACGCTTATACACCTTACCCCTTAGTCTACGTCACTCCTTACTCTACCTTACGCTATGGTCAACTTCGCTATCGCCCACTTCGCTGTCGCCTACTTAGCTATCGCCTACCTCGCTCTCGCTAACCTGAGGGGAAGGAGATAGGGATGCGTATATATAATATATAGAGAAGACGTACTTACGATATATAAGGAGAGAGGGTACTTACGATTTATAAAGAAGGAGAGAGTACTTAAGATTTTTTAAGAAAGAGAGGAAGAAGAGCGCGAAAAGTCTGAAATTAGGAGTGATAGGGGTAGTTTCAGTCCTACTCCGTAAATACAATATAATATACAATTAACTATAACGCTCTAAAGAGCGCCAGATCGAGAAGACGGTATGTAGTACCGTATTTACGGAATCTAAACTATAAATAGTATATGTCTAAAATCTCCGTAGGGTATTCCACCCAACCGCCCCGCCGTCCATCATATATCCAAAACGCCACATAAATACCCGATCTCAACGCCATACAATGCCCACGCAGACAATATGCGCAACAAATATTAATACAGAACATTTTACATATCAGGCTCTCATCTGAATGGCCTCGCGTTCTCCCATCCTGATCCCGTGGGTCTTTCTGGTCCTGTAGCAGTCGCCGTTGCTGTAGGGAGATTATCAGTTGCTGAACTTCCTTGTACTGGCGGTTCCGGTACAAATGTTGGGTTTCCTTGGCCGCTTAGTGTTGGTTGAGCATCTGTCTGCATCGGCCCCGTTCGTGAGGGCTCCTTGACTTCTACAAAATCTTTCATGAAAATTGAAACAATTGCCGGGTCAAATGCTTCCCACTCTGGATCCGGCCCACTGAGCAAGGCAAAGTCAGCCATGAGATCTTCGAACGTTCCTCCATAATCTGGTATGGGCGGTAGATCGTCAAGGCCTGGCGATGTAAGATTAAGACCTGAGCCCTCCGTGAGGTTCGTTGATGGCCCACCGGTGAAATTCAAGCCCCATGGCGGTTTAGGGGAAACTTGTGGTGGAACACCTCCAGGTACCATTCCGAGAAGCTCGGAAACATTTCTTCTCATACCAAGACCTCTTCTTGGTACCTGGGGTAATGGTAGTGGCATTCCTGGCAAGACACTCCTGTATGCATCTGGCAGTCCTGGGCCTTTCTTTTTAATCGTCCTAGTATAGTCATCGTGGTCCAAGGAGCTAAATGGAAATGGCGGCCATGGTCGTGGAGGATTTGCACTGACAAATGCACTAGATAAAGACTGTAATACCGACAAGGGTGGCAATTCCCTATACCGAGAAGTATGTGCAGCTAGTTCGGGATGCTGCTGATAAAACTCGTCGTTTGTCATGAGTGCAAAGCCTGGGTCTTCAGGAGCCAATAGACTTGGCCAACATTCGTTCTCTCGTAGGCCGTTCCATTCCGGGTCTTCGGGCAGCCCATCCCAGTTGTTGATGGTGAATACTGCCCTGCCCGTACTGATAGCAATGAATGTGGTTACAGCTGACGCATATATTAGACTTACCCTGAAAAGGTGGACCGGAGTGAACCTACTTGAAGTTTGGTCAAGACCCATATTGCTACTCGTCTGGCTAGAAGGATCTGTCTTTATCCATGCACTGTTGACAAATTGCTTCTTCCCGGCGCTACTTTGTGCCGCGTTCTGATTGCAGAAGCCAGCCCAGATGCCTCCTCCGCCGTTGTTATCATGACGCTGGATGAATCTCACCCTCTGCTGGACACCTATAGCCGCGGCCTTTTTGTCTCCTTGCCAAAAATATTTAGGAGGCCACTCGTCTCGCTCACACCCAGTGGACACGATTTTGACGTTTGTGTCGACCTGACCGTTTGCTGCAGTTGTCGTTTCGACGTTCTCAAATGTGGTGCGAGGTGCGAATCCGTTGGCCCATGGCCACCAGTGTTGTGCATTCTTAGCCGCAGAAGCACCCATCGCAGTACTCCCCCATTTGATAGTTGCGCCTCCATCTATCCCATTTGTCTTTCTCCCGTTGTTGGCCATCAAAGTCCCAGGAGTCTCTTGACAAGTCCAGCGTACCCTACTCAACAAATATTACATTAGTAAGGATATTTCATAATATCGTCGTGCAATTTTCAATGTATTTCAAAGCCGACTCTACGGTGCCATTGAAACTAGTCTAGAATGGATTGCAGTACTCACATATCTGATGTAGCAGTGTGGACACTCATCACGGATCTAATCAATCATCAGCGACGCTAAAAATGAAGATGATAGGAGTAACCAAATCATACCTGTAATGATAGCAAGCTTGTGAAAATTGTCTAGGACATTTCATACCCATGGTACTGTAAAACTTACCCTTTGCCTTCGCGGTACTCGTTATATGGACAGTGTCTCTGCCGTTGTTACACTCTGTACTTGTCTCCGGATTTCCTAGTGTTACTTCTTCCTTTCCTCGAATAGGTTCCCGCCTTCTCTTGCAAGAACCTTGCGATGACGACGTCGTTGATGGCGCTTCTCCACTAGATGTGGATTTACTCGCCTTGTCAGTCGTTTTTGATGCGTTCGGGGATGTAGCTTTTGGATCGTCACTTGTTTTTGGCTCTAGGCTTGAGGACTTTTGATTGTTTGGAAGTAGCTGACTGCTTGTACTCGAGCCTGTTGACGAGGACTGTCTACTCGAAGACGATTGAGATTTTGACGAAGATTGCGATGTTGACGAAGACTGCATAGTAGAAGACGGCTTTTGACTCGATGATGGTTGTCCAGATGTCTTGGGCGTATCACTTTTGTCTTCATTGGTGCTCTTCGGAAGATCGGTCTTAAGCGTTTCAGACTTTGGTGCATCAGTTTTTGGTGCATCCACATTTGGAGTATTTGGTGCAGGCGTATTTATAGGAGTTATCGCTGATGCAGGCGGATCGTTTCTTTTTGGGTTCGCCTTGCAGGCGGGTTTGTTTCTGAAGCATCCTGCGCTTACGCCTACCGAATCGGGAGCAGTGATCAAGCCAGTAAGAAGACTATCTAAGTCGAACGTTGCTGCCGGGGGCGCACCGCACGCCTTACCAATCCAGTCCTACAATATAGCGTCAGTTGAAGTTTTCCTAGAGGCAGCGAAATTCCTTACTCTGAAAAAAGACTGGGTGGTGGCAATACCATTCTCTGCGAATGTTTTGGCTGCCGTCACACCAAGTCTTAAACCAGCCGAAGCCTCAGGACCCACCCCGGGGATGAAATTAATACCAACTTCTACAAAAGTGGTGAATGCCGAAAGCATACCAGCACATAGAATGTTGTCCAATTGTTCTAGTCCCTCCACAACTACAGCAACAATTTCTTCCAAGAGTGGAAGCTCGCACTTGCAGACTCCAAGGACATACTCTTTTCCCTCGTCGTCTTCGAAAGTCTCTGGTTTTTCTCCAACTCCTGTGCCACTAGCATCGCACTAAAATACGCTTGGGTCAGCGATTCATATGTTGCAACAGGCGACCAGCAAGCATTGAAGGGTGTCTTTTGTCACTTACAGAGACGGATGTGATATCTCCAGCGGGCTCTGCGCCAGCCTCTTTAGCTTTCTTCTCACATAATGGTTTACACCATCCCACACCTTTAGCGTCATTCCCGCCAGGTTCCACGTAGTTGTAACATAAGGGAGGGTCAGTCTTAGCAAATGTTTCGAGCCGGTGAAAATCGTCCTCGTCTGCCGGTATATCAATAGCTTGTCGGGGTTTTGTCACGTAGGCATTAGTCATGGAGCAAAATATGGTCAAAGGGACCAAGTATCGGGTTAGAAGCCGCATGTCTATAGGCTCGAAACTTATATATATCAGCGGTAAAGATCGTGGAGGTAGAGATGCTGGTGACGAGTTACGGCTGCTGCAAGAAAGTGGCAGTCATATATGATAATAGATTGGTGATGATATTCATGTCTTTTGAGGTGGTTCCACGCTTCTATATAACCATTCAGCACCAATCTTCTTTGGCTATATGGCCTCGACCTATGTCTCCTGGAACTACTTCGCCACTGAATAATCTCTTGGATTAGATCCCAAAGTGTTGGAAGGATCTCTCATCTAGCGAGAATAAAAATAGGATCAGGATGTTCGGGTAGTAGTTCGTCGTTTTCCTGTCTACATACGCTTGACGCACCCGCCGCCCCATGGTATGCTCATTATACCACCCGCAGTTCTCAGATAAACAAGGTCGATAAGCGGCCAAACTCATGGCGATGGATGACCGAGAACTGTAGGAAGAGCCAATCTAATGTTATACGCAGGCTTACTGCGGCTGTGAGGTCTACTGTACCACCCCTGATGAACTACCGCCATATACATGGGCGCTAAGCACATATTCCACAACTGAAAGCTTCGGTGCGAATGCAACGGCATCCTATGGCGGTACGGGGCTCAAGGATGCCGACTTTACCTGCAGCTAACGGTACTCAGAGATCCCGAAACGATGTTGGAGATAATGCGCGGCTAGCATAGACGCCTTCATCTCGGCTACTACCCACCGTCTTGGCCCCTTCCAATAGGCTGGTAATACTTCTCTGACTTTTGAACAAGCAAATAAACAAAACATAAAATGCCAATCTTCATCGGTGACCTTGAGTATTGCGTTCTGGGCTTTTCTTGCATCCTGCCTTAAGTACTTACTTACTCAAGTATTCAAGTAAATAAAGTATTTTATCTTGACCAACTCGCTTAACAGAAGCGAGTTTCTGGGGGAGATGTCGGGGGCCATGTCAATTGATAGTGGATTGCCTAGGAGAAACTATCAAGACTGGGCTTAGAATACGTACGTAGACAGACCTAGACAAATACTCGCTAAGGCACCAATAGGAGTGAACCCACCCGCTGCTGACAAGCCCCCAATACAACCGTATTGGAGCCGCATTCGGTTTGTAGGATGAGCACGCTGCACGTGAGGTTGGTTGGTGTTTTGAAACCGTCTCATGAGTATTGTCTGCTGGGGAATAGCGAATTACGTTCACGGCATTGTCTCAAACACCAACAATGTTATCCCTTATGTGAATGTAAGTGGGAGCTGCACTGCCTCTGAGGGTGTAACCCAGTATTACTTTCGACTTTTATAGCGCAAAGGATTACTGAAAGTGACAACGCAGCTAATTAGGCTAAATGGTGCTTTGGGGCTGGGGAGAATGGTTGTTGGGGGCTTGGATGTGCCCAGAGGTCGCATTGTTGGTTGGATCACGTGCAGAGTTATTATCATTCAAAATCGACTCCCCCAATTTCAGGCCATATTCATACTGGAAAAGTGGCATGAACCATTCCAATAAGTGCAAGACTGTTTTGAATCAGCGGTGAACTTTGTCGTATCCGCGATATACTGGCCAAATGGTCGAGCATTCGGAACCAATGTTATCTTCTCAGTAAAACGCTGTCAAAGCCATCACCTCATACTACGAATTTCTTCGTCTGATAAATTCAGACGACACAGGAGACTTGAACTACCCTCCTCCGCCCGGCTGGCCTCAAATTACGCAAGAGTCCTTTGCCTGTTTTGGTAACAGCCACGCCGTCATAGAACTCCTGCGTCACATCTCTTATCACGCTCTGGAGCTAGTTGCTCGTGTCATGGATGTGACCGTGGCACAACGCTTCAACGATGAACAAATGCGTAGATTCTATTCGGACCTGAGTTTAAAGATGAAGAATGTTGAGGACGACGAAACAAAGGGAGGAACGAATGACAGGGAAACTGAGGACGTCATCAATAATAGTAGCGGTGGCGATGGTCAAAGTGACGATGGAGAAGAAGATGAGGATGATGACCTTATGAGCGATGAAGATGTTGAGATCTGGAGGCACATCATATATCTGACTGATTGCCGAAGAGAAGGCTATAATATACTCCTCGATACCAACCGCGGAGTCATCATCTGTTGGAAGCAAGATGGAAATATGCCCTCGTAAATTGGAGCTGCTTCTGACGCTGAATCTTATGATGAGTTTCTAGGATTAGACAAGGAAATCGATGCGTGTGGTGATTATAGCTGGAAAGTCATGCCGACCTTTAAGATTGAGACCTTCGAGATGTGCAAAGATCTGTTCAGAAAAAGCATTGGCTGCCAAAGCATGAGCAACTTGCCCGTGGCGAAATTCAAGAGTGCGGTGGCACACCCAGTGGAGGAGGTTGGGCGCAGCAAAGAATGGAAATTCTTCTAGCTGCTGGATATCCAGGAGAAGGGCTAGAGGGGTAGGGTAAAGAGAGGGCCACCTAAGAGACAGAAGAATGGAGGAATACTCGAAGATGAGGTCAACGGACAATATTTCGTTGGGGTATTTTAGTGCCTTCTAAAGTTCCTTTCATATCAAATAACACTAGAAAAGCGCAGAGAATATTTTAGTTCAGTAGCAAATTTATGAAAACCCTCCAGCGTTCTATTCGCATGAAGTCACACTAATCCATGTGACTACTTGACTTTATAAGCGAGAGCTAGTAACTCCCCGAGGGGAACGATATTAAAGTAGCATATCTCCGAAAAGACAACTGAATGCTGTGATATGTCGCTCGCTACCAATACGGCAGCAAATACAGGGTGGAAGTTATTGTACTTGAAAACCATCAGATAAAGTGCAGAATTCATGTAATTACTTAGGTATACGCAGCGTCGTGCCTGAATTATACATCTGAATTTGGTTTTAGTTGGTTGGAAGGAAGAAGGAAAATGATAGTCAAAAACGTAGTTCATGATAGTATAAATGAGTGGAATGCCGCTGAGACGACGCGTCCTCAATCGCGTGCAGTCAGTCTGCTATTGTTGGTTCTCATATTGCGCCAAGTTCTTGTTGACCCTTTGGAGGCTGCAGCTGGGACGCGAGGCCTACTCGGCGAGGAATCTCATCCGGTCTAGCGCTTAGTTTTCGAAGCGACGCAACACTTCGAGATCCCACCCAACAATCCACGGACGGGCGAGGTCTTGCGCTCATCAACGTTCGCCTTTAATTTCACAACCTTACGTCTTGGCAAGATGGGCGACATCTCGGCCCCAACATACACACACGACTCCGCGGTTGCAGCTGTCACTTCTTACTATGAGTTCCTGAGTAGTATGTACCCAGAAGAGAAAGGAGAGCTACAGTATCCGCCCTCGACTGGCTGGCCTAAGATAACCCGTGAATCCTTCGCCTATCTTGGAAAATCAGACGCTGTAATCGACCTCCTACGCCATATACCGTATTTCTGGTCGGACCCTGGACCATGTCTTATGGATGTGACATTTCCAATACGATATAAAGATACTCAATATTGTGACTGGCTCGCGGCCAAGTCCAAGGAGCAAAGAGACCAAGTCAAACTTGAAGAAAAGGGCTCATCTCAGACTAAAGATGACAAGGATAACGGGGAGGAAGGCAGTGACGGTGGAAAACCAAATTTCGAGAAGAACTTTGGCGCAGGGTCAATGAGAAACATCATTGAGCTAACGCGCTGCCAACGAGAGGGATACACAGTACTTCTCGACACATACCGCGGGGTGATAATTTGTGGCAAAAAGGACGAAAATTGGCCAGAAGAAATATTAAATGCAAGCGACACTGAGTGTTACGCAGACTTTTTAGGGCTTACGGACGAGGTCGACCCGGATGAGAACGACAACTGGATGAATATGCCCACGTTCCGAATCGAGACATTCTTTAAGATGTGTAAAGATTGCTTTCGCAAATGTCACTGGGTTCCCATGCTAGAGGGAGGTGGTAGCGAGATGATCCAATGCTCTGGGACACCAACTGAAGGGGATGAGCTAGAGAGAACGGAAATACTGAAAGGAGCTGGTTGGCCCGGTGATGGAAATGGCGGTGGATGGGATAAAGAGAAAGCGATTAGAGAGACAGACGAGTGGTTCGAAATCAACGGGTAGTTGCAAGAATCGTGAGGGTCTGTGTTATTTCGAAAAGAGTCTATCTTGTGTCTAATGATGACATGGCCGGCAACTTTGAGTTTGATGAGCCCTCAAAGTTCCACAAGATCGCAATCCTCCCACGTCCCAGCAGCAACCTGCCCATTTGGACAGATCAGCTCTAAGTCATTCTTCCCGATCGCGTCGTTATACAGCTTGTACCGGATGGATTCATCATCATCCACACCGTAACTTTTATCAACTTCCACTTCAGCGCCACCTTCCAGCGTATACTCTTCTTCATCATAATCGGACATCCGCTCGTCATAATCCAGAGCTTCCTCGACTTCTGACTTTAAGAGAGCATATTGTAATCTTTCCGTTTCCAAGCTCTCATCGAACTTCTCAGAAACAAAATTATCATCGGTATCGTCATCCCCGTCAAATCCCTGAGTCCCATCGTCAGCCTCCTCTTCAACCTCCCCGATGGCTAGCGCTGGCATTCCATCTTCCCCCTTCTTCCGGTTCCCTTTACACCAGTCCCCTTCCAAGCAACCCCTGGGCTCACCCTGACCTCTCTTTGCAAACTCCGCCGCGCCTCTAGCACTCAATCTGACCGGGTCAAAACCTTCAACCTGAATTCCATTATAAATGTGCAATATTCCCAAATCGCCTAGTGCCTTCCAAACCGTATCCAGAAACTTCTTCTCGTCGGCACGATCACCCAACAATATCAACGTATCAGGAACATGTCTCGCCGCACGCACCACCGTCGTAATACGCAGCTTGATATCCGTCCAGAACGAATCTGGATGGTTCGAAGTACCGCTGTATCCGAACTCGGGATAGTTCTCGTGGATTATTGGATAAATGGTATAGGCGTTGTACGCATGCGCTTCATCGATCCATAAGGCGTCGTCCATGAAACTAATCGTCAAGACTTTCTTCTCGGGGAATGAAGACTCCTCTTCGCTGCATTTATCGAGATCTTGCCAGTATTTACATAATCCATAGCCCATGCCTGCGTATGCAGTGGCAATTTGTGACTGCCGACCATATCCAGAGCGGTAGCCGTGGACTTGGGAGACGTTGGCGAATGTGAAGAGCTCATCGTAGTCGTCGTAGTAGAGGTTAGGGAGTTCTGGGAGGGATAATATGACGGAATCTGAAATGGATATATCGGCGTGGATAGAGGCCAGGAGGTGAAGCTGGTAGACCATTTCTGAGAGCGATTCGGTGTCGAGAGACTGGGGGAGACCGCGGGCTTTACGGATTCGCCGTTGAAGTTGCTCGTACTGCCAGTTGAGTTCGTCTTTGATATTATCGAAAGGAGGTCCGTTGGAGCGGTATGGGGGCGAGAAATGAGCCATTGCTGAGATATATGCCTCGTTTCCATCAATCTATATAAAAATTAATCTGATTCTTTACTGAACTGAAACGAGTCTTACCTTCGCGACATCAACAATAGTCTGGTTATGATATCGTATCGCCACCGTTCTATAACCATTTAACCTTTCGTTGATCGAAACAAGGTTCACAGATAACTCACCCATAAGTAGAAGTGAGATCAATCCCAATCCCCGGCTTAACGATCTGAGCTCTCGGAACACAGTCCTTACAGATATACCCACTAGTACCCTCCATCAAATGCTGAAGTCTCTCATCACTACCCGTAGCAATCAAACTCCACACCGCAAACGCAGCACTTATAATCTTTTCAAACATCGCGAATCTTTACCAAACTCAAAGGTCGACTTTGAGCTATTAAAGACGTGGAAGGTAAATCTAGCGACAAACCAAAACTAAGGGCAAGACGTCTGCCTATAAACCCCAACAAGGCGCCCCTACACTAGGTCGAAGCCAGATGTTGCTTTCGCACAGCCTTACAGTCTGCCTACACTCTGCACTCTAGAGGCGTAGCGAGAGAGCTTCATTGGACATGAGCGTTATCACGTGACCGATCCCCTCCTTAAGCGAGGAGTTAGATGTTTCATCCCCGGGAAGTACGTACAGACCAACAGTTGGCTTATTGTCCGCGCCGCATGGTGCCTTGGGATTTTATATGAAGGCCTTGTAAAATCTGATGGACTTATAGAGATGCCTTGTGTAACGGCAGTGGGAGAAGCTTGGCGTTTGCAGACATGGAGATTTTAATGTTGATGTGGTTTCAACACGGGTTGTTGGATGCGGCAAGGTGAGTGATTGGATAGAGCCTAATTGGGACGAGGAATCAATCGCAACCACTTGCTTAGATTAATGAAAGGATAATAGAGGAAAGAAGTGGCATTTGGCTGAAGAAGGAAAGTTGACTCATACTGGATTTATGTAGAACAAAGCCACGATCGCCTATGATCAAGCAGTGGAAATACAACAATCGGTTGTGAACGTGTAATCATGATATATAGCCAGAACAGGGCAGGGATTGAAGTGAGCGAAAGAACTTTTTCACAGAAAGTAAGCAGTGTTGTCAATAGACCATAAAAGCTTGTAGCAGATGGGTTGTCGCCACCTGGAGAAAGCAAATATCGGCCGTAGGTCAGAACAGACTACAGAAGAGGGAAATAACGAGCAGCTCCAGAGGCATCGTTTTCTAACGGCCATAGCAAATCTGGCCGGGAGATCGTGGTACGAGAACAAGAACGAATACAAGGAAAATCTTTCCCAGTCTAAAAAGCATAAACATTATCTACTAGCCATGCGTGCATCAATCATGAACCCACGAATCAGTAATACCGCTTGTTTCCTCTGACCTATTCCGACCTTACCACAAACGCCAAATCTGAAAATGCATGCACATTTATCGAGGTATCACCAATCCATAATGCCTTTCAATCCAAATTCCCATAAATGACATATTAATAACCATCGTAACCACCTGGAGCGACCATCCCAGGATGGGCATACCCCCTTTGCTGAATTGGCATCTGTGCTGGAACCTGTTGAGGTGGTTGTCTCATTTGTCCGATAACGTCATTGAACCATGGGTGCTGGAGAGCATCGTGGGCGGAGATGCGGAGCTCCGGTCTAAGCTGTAGCATTCTCTGCAACAGATCGATTCCAGACGGATCGATTTGTGGTAGGATAACTCGGAGATCTTGGGTGGCATACATGTTGAAGTTTGACTTGTATTCCGTGTACTGGGAAATGCCCGGCCATGTACGTTCTGAGGGAGTCCCCATGATTCGGAAGATACGGACGAGCTGATCTTCGTTCGTGGTTCCGGGAAAGAGTGGGCGACCGGTATACATCTCCGCCATAATACAACCCGCGGACCAGATATCAATGCTCGTATTATATGTTCGGCTTCCGAGGAGAACATCTGGAGCCCGATACCATAGTGTGACAACTTCATTAGAGAATGTGTTGACTGGAATACCGAAAGCCCGAGCAAGACCAAAATCTGCCAACTTCAGTTGACCCTTAGTGTTGATCAGGAGATTTTGAGGTTTGAGATCTCGATGGAGGACTCGGTTGGTATGGCAAAAATCGATGCCTTGAAGCAATTGATGCATGAAAGATTTAATGGTGACAGGGTTTAGCGCTCCTCGGTCGCCTTGAGTATCCATGTATTTCTTCAAATCTTTATCCATATGTTCAAAAACGAGCATTAATTTGTTCTCGGTATGAATGACATCGTGAAGGCTGACAATATTGTCGTGTTTCAGCTCTTTCATCAAGGAGATCTCGCGGATGGCCGTAGAAGGGGTGCCTTCTTCGGAGTCAAGATGAATTTCCTTCAGCGCTACTAGTTCTCCTGTTTGCCGATTTCTTCCTTTGAAAACCTACGAGTCCGTCAGTAAAGTGATTTGATGTACTTCGCGACCAAGCTCCAACAATAGGTTTAAGGGCCCATGTCTAGCCATTTCCAGAGATTTGCGTAGGAACATGGAGAATGCGTGCCCATGTTTTAATTCATCTACGGAGTGTGTGACGTACCGTGGCATACGTTCCTTCACCCAACTTCTCCAGCTGCTGGAAAGAGCTGGGGTGTCGCTTGTCCATATTCAAGACCGGTGGCTCTGGATCAAGGTTTCGTACGCTGATAGTGCTTGGGAGGGAAGGGTTGAGTCGTTGAATGGTAGGTGAAGGAGGAAACGTGCGGTATGGCGGAGTGGGAGAAGGTCGTAGTCGTGAGGTGTATCGTGGGTCAAACAGTAGTGAGGCTGGCGTGGCGAGGCTATTGATAATTGCTAACGCGTCCCTCGACCCGTACAATGAAGCCGTTGTTGCGAGAGCGAAGCAAGTTGGATGCTTCCCGCAAGACCAGACTGGCGAAGGTACTAGCGAGTGGGTGGGTAGAGGGGGCTGATCCTCGATGCAGGAAAATGGGATGTGCAAGCAGAGAGATCATTGGATCCAAAAGCGCGTGGGTGGGGGAGACATTTTGCTGTGTGGGGCATCTTCGGCTTGCGCGCGGTAGAGCAAGCGCCGAGTCTCTGATGTGGCGCCAAGTGTGGCGCTTAAACTCTCTGCTTGAAAAATGCCTTTATTTCAAGGCCACAATCTGCGAGATGCTGCAGGTGGTCAGGCTTGGGTGCCGCGGGGTACGAATGCTTGGGTATCCGAATCGGTCAGACAATGTCACACTCGCGTCACCACCACAAGACATTTCTGATTGCCTTCAACTACTAAGTGCTTTCTATGTGCTCTGTGCTTACGACGAGAACATGATATGAACACACCACATCAACTGCTCTTGGGATCTTCTTCTGCCGTCTTTCCAACATGCGACCACTTCCGGGCGAGGATGCCTACGGTGCACGATCACGGAGTACCAGCTTCGCCGATAACGACACCACTCCTCTTGCAAGCAGATGTCAGCCTCCGCAGATGACATACTTCCTTGCAGATGAGAAATCCATAGAGTCGTCACAGTCTCTTCCATCTACGTCGCCTCTGGTTTCGAAACGCCGCGATTTGTCAAAGAACAGCATGTACGGCGTGGAGAGTCTCGAGGCCACGATAAGCTCTTTGGCTCCTCCCCAAGATAGCGACGATCAAGAGGACGAGCAACTCACGCTTCGGAGGGCTCGTCGAAATTGGAAAGCCAACCTCCAGCAATCAAATACTAGGCCGTCAGAAGAGGATCTTACAGACTGCACAAGTCCATCCATCAAATCATCTTCGGACTTCAGCAGAAATGCATCCCCTTCTCACCAACGTCGTCCTTCCCAATCATCGATTTCCCGACCATATACCCCACTATCTTTTACTTCCCCAGCTCCCGAATCTCTTATGGGAAGCCCAAGCTCCCGCAAAAATTCCGACGCAGGATCATATACAGATGAGGTTGCTAGTCAGGCTATCGTGTCAAGCGGGGATGAGGAAAAGGAGATAGGAACAGAGATGTTGAATAGTGGGAGTGCACCCCAGCTGGTTATGCCAAGCATAAAGATGCCCAGTCGACGCCCGTTCACAGAAAAGGGGAAGAACATGGGTAGACTAAAGGTGCTTGTCGCGGGAGATTCTGGTATGTCGCTCTATTAGGCATATTTATCACTCCAATCAGAACTAATCAATCTCAGGAGTTGGTAAAACATCACTGGTCAAAGCGATTGTACAGACCTGCGAAGACATCGTACATGTCGACCCTATAGCTGCCACGGCGGTTTCGATCTCTTCTGGAACCCGAAAGAGCTCGAGGACCAAATCAAGAAAAGGGTCGGAAGACTTGACTACAACTTTACAAATTACGGAAATATACGCGAGTACGAGAGCATATCCAGCATGGTGGTCGGATTTGGAGGAGAGCAAAATTCTCCGCAGAAGAAAGAGTATGGGCGATTCGATTCTGGAAAGAAATTTGTGCTTTGTCGATACCCCAGGTTATGGCAATAAGACTTCGGTGAGAAATCCATACCTTTTTTTTATTTTCGTGAGCTAATTAGACAGTGTATGGAGTGTATCACTCCTGTTATAGATTACGTGGAGACCCATCTGAGAAAAGCAACTTCCCTCGAGAACATGAACGATACCGATATGATCAGCATGATGGGAGGCAATGGCGGATCGCAAGTCGATCTTGTCCTATATGTGATCCAAAATCGTGTGTACAAGCGTCCCGGCAAGTTGTAACACGCTAATCAGCAAACAGAGCTCAAGCCCGTAGATATCGAGTACCTTCGCCGCCTGTCTCAGCTTACCAATGTTGTTCCTTTAATCGCCCAAGCAGATAATATTCCCTCTTCGGAGCTTTCATTAATAAAGCAGAAAATAGCTAGCGCCCTTAACGAAGCTGGTATTCGACCGTTCAACTTCGCTACTTCTCCGCAGGACATAATGCAAGCCTCGTCACCCTATGCGATCTCCACTTCACCATCTAAGGATCACGAAAATATGGACGCAAGTCTACTAATGTCGCCTGATTATGTGTCGCCGCTTATTCCTTCTGAGCTGGCAATTCTTGTATCGCAGGTATTCGATCCATCTAGTATTTCCTGGCTTCGTCATTCTGCAGCCAAGAAGTTTGTTCAATGGCGCGACTCCAGCACAGCTCTTTCCCGACCTCAATCGTTTCACCAACCTCTGAGATCACCTTCTATTTCTTCGTCTCAGGTTTTGACAGCTCCTGTCGGCGCTACCACTTCATATGCTCTGGCTCGAATTACTGATCATACTCAGAGAGAGGAGCGCATTGCTCAAGTACGACTTGCAAACTGGGCGGCAGACCTACAACGAAGTCTACAGAATGAGAGAGCAAGATTTGAGAACATTGCTCGTGGTGAAAGAGCTGTCTGGCTTACTGAGCGACTTGGAGAGTGTGTCCAGGATGGCACCATCATTCCAATCTCAGAAGCAGGCAAGCCACATGATAGTGACTTTACCAGTGCGTTAGTCAAGCAGGGGATGTATTCGAGACGTAATCACACATCCGTGGGTCACATCGACAAACATGATCCTCTTGGGTTACTTCAACTCAATACGGAGATGAGGAGAAGAGGATGGGTAGCTGTAAAGCTTCTCAGTGGAGTCGGAATAATTGGAGGTCTCGCCTTCTGGGTTGTTCGAACGTGGCAAGGTACAGAAGGCGAGGCGACGATTTGGGGACTGGGATTTAAAGACTGGGCAGAGTTGAGGTTACTTGCCGTCAGTTGAAGATCCAGTTGAGCACTTCAGAAGCGAATAATGTTATCATGCGAGTAGAGGGCAGGAAATCGGTGTTCAGGATCAGGGAACTCTTCACTTTTACATTTATATGGAGTGTTATGGAATAGTCTACGGACTTTCCTTCGGGGCATATGCGTATTTGTAGCATGTTGGCTATTAGTTGGGGGCATGCACAGGGTGCCATTTATCTCTCCATCATTTCTTTCGTTTGATGGGAGATTAGTCATATAGCGAGCATCTAAAGTAGAAGATTATCCGAGTTGCAATAACCTAAGTTTGCTACCTTTCTTTTTAATGCAATGAGAGGGTGTTGAACTTTCGACGTCTCAAATAGATGCCGTAGACCGGAATCTTCGCCGACGAAATTCGATTCAATGTATGTACTGTACGTCAGACCGAGAGGACGAGGGAAAAGGACTATAGGTCTATGTTAAGGGAGCAACTAGTCTCTTCCACGGCCGGCGTCTGAGATCAATGACTTAGTAGATCTACCCCGAGCTGAAGTAGACATATTTAAGTAGTTATTGCAAGTCACACTCTTGAGATTGTGCCTCTTCTTGCCCGTTATATTTAACACGAGTAGATGTGTAATCTGACGTACAGGAAAGTGTCCCTGCCGGCTGAACGAATCATATCGAAATGAGCCACGATCAATATTGTGAGCTCAGAAGAAACCATAATGCAAAAGTAAAGCTGTACATAGCTGGAGCGGATCGTAGAAGTCTCATGTGACCCGTTGTGGATCCCGTCCAATCCTCGCGCCATTCCGTTTAGGGTCTTCCCGTTAGCTCTATCAAACTCTCTTTTAACCACCATCCTTTTGGGCCTTATGTGGAAGACCATGACTTTTGGAAGACTGGTTTCCGCGCAAGGGATGATTTTCATTTCGAGGAAATGTTGATGAGAATGTTTGAGAGTATTAGTGAAATTGTCTGGGAGTAATGCGCTTTACGCGCTACTCTGTACATGCATTGTACACTCCAGACTGGAAAATTGTTTGTCACGTGTCTAATCAGGGGTGCAGCTTGGAATAAAAGCGAGCTCTACTCCTTCCTTCTACCTATATCCTTTTCTACTTTTCTAYACCTTACTTATTATTTTAATAAGGGACTAATCGAYACACGATTAGTACTATTAGGTRTTCTAATAGTAGTTAAAWATATATTAGGATTATTAAGAGAAACCTAAAGTTCCTTATTATAACTCTAGAGTAAACCTAAAGTTTCCTTATCTTAACCTACAAGTAAACTTAAAGTTTCCTTATTATAACCTAAAAGTAAACCTAAAGTTTCCTTATTATAACCTAAGAGTAAACCTAAAGTTTYCTTATTAATCTAAAGTATAGTATCTAAAGATACTACTACTTTAGCTACTACTAGGGGTAGAAAGGGYAAGCTAACTCCCCTAACCTATATAGAAGTTAA
>QYAH01000407.1:0-54534 GCA_003988945.1 Chaetoscypha palmicola | reverse complement strand
TAATAAATAGTATAGGCTTATAGCCCTATATCGAAATAGCTATAGTATTAATTACTAGAATAAATTATACTATATATTAGGCGTAGGAGTAAAGAGTATTTCTACCTATATACTTAATTATATTAATATAGTAAAATCGGATTCAGCACTTACCACCTAATCTTAGGTGTGGAGCTCTACGCCACGATTTTGTGGGTTTCAAAAATTTCTGGACTACCCTACCCAGTGGTACACCATAAGCCTGTGTCTTTCGCTCCTCCATTGGCCGTCTTTGAGGTCCCGAATTTTAAGGTCTGGCTGGCGACTTGAAGCTGGAAGGACATCTCGCGACAAGAGGGAGAAAAGCCCCTACGCTGGACCTGCGTTGCAAAACCAACCATCGGTGACATGAACATGTCAATCGCATTCTGACGCATTGTCGAATCCGTCTGGTCCACAGTAGGAAGAGATACACAAGACGTCGAAAGCGCTGCCATTCGTTTTCTGTACCTCCACGCATTCAATTGGTCGATTTCAGTCGCATCAACGCGATACATGCGTGACGCCGTTCGATTCGATAATGAACTGGGCCTTGGAATGTCAAGAACGTTGGAAACATGATCTGGCCGCTGACCAGAAGAGAGGAATATAAAGAAGCTCCAAGCAGAGTTCATCGGAGAGTCGGGAATTGGTTACGCAAGCCAGTCTTGGTGTTGACAGAAGTGGTCAATTCAGGCCCGGCTCCGGCTTAGTCATAATTTTCTCTCCGTTCGAACACCCGGGCGAAGCTCACTTGGGCAGTCAACACCGTTTCACACAAACGACCTTCCAAACTCCACAACATCACAACTCAACCCTCAACTCCAACATGTCCCCCACAACCCCGCCTTTAGCCCTGCCAAGCAATCCGGCAGACGAGCAGCATCGTAAACCGCAGTATCAGGTACCGAGCCCAAAGAATCACAATGTTGATTCCGCCAATGATGTAAGCCTCTTTCTTTCTCGCTTCCGCCGGCGGGAATATATCCACTTCACGATCACTTAAGATATATGCACATGGCATTTCCGCGATGTGTAGTACAGATTGCTCGATTTCATTACGTCGGATTAATATTCACTGTTCATTGATAGACCGTGGGAGTGCATATAACTCTATCTTCTACAACGACCTTCTGATCCGAAAAGCTTCAGGATAAACCTAACGAGCGTCTATCTATCTGTTTTCAGTTGATCCGTTGTCGTGTTTCTGTTATCATCATAGAATCTCTTTAAAACCTCCCCGCCTATTCCTAATCTTGAATTCAGATTTACGCCGAGCTAGCCCCTTGGCTAGCGTTCTATTCTCTTCGATTTTCTGGTACGGTACTATGCGTCTGAATCTATAACGATGAGATACTCATATACCTTCGCGACAATGGTCATGGCTAGCTATTCCAGACCCACGAGGATGCTTACTTCGCTGGACTAGACATCCCTCCGTAATGCAAGCGCACCAGTGGAACTTTTGCGTGGTATCGGATTCTACATCGCAGTCCAAATTAAGGTGAGAAAAGTCGTGAATGAGCCTCGCTGTATTACACGGCCGGAAGGATTTTCCTGGGTGTGTAACAGATGCTAGTTATCTTTTATGAGGAGTCGCGCGCCTTCCCTCTAATAACATCCATCATCTCCATCTTCTCAATCTCCCTCATCCCACCATCCCATCCCATCTCCCCCACGCCACGTCCTCCACACCCAAATCCCTCGTCTAACAACCTCCTCCCTTCACCACCAAGATCACCCTCTAATCTTAGAGATTCCCATCTCCAATTCCCACAGGTCGCGCGTCCCATGAATACACTCTAGTTCCAACCCAGCAATCTCACGATCCATATCACCACCAACAACAACAAAAGCACAAACAACAACCCCA
Source organism: Chaetoscypha palmicola (assembly GCA_003988945.1). Taxonomy (NCBI): domain Eukaryota; kingdom Fungi; phylum Ascomycota; class Leotiomycetes; order Helotiales; family Helotiaceae; genus Chaetoscypha; species Chaetoscypha palmicola. The sequence goes on along the minus strand of QYAH01000407.1, from coordinate 52,643 downwards.
TATCCAAGCACCCCCCAGGAAGAGCGCTGTGACGGAGTTAGGAATCACTTTATAAAGACCCAGTTCTAACAGCGCTAAACCAGGCTCGAAATCGATGGCTGGGACACAATAGCCTTGATCCTACTATCACACCATGCGCTTTGCAAAACCCGGTCGTCTTCGAAGTAGATATCTAGGTTCCTCCCTATCTATCTAGAGACTATTAAACCTTAACACAAGAATATTATTTCCCGAACAAAAGAGTACGTTAATCCTAATCTACGCTCCGCAATTAACGAGCTCGAAGGAAACCCACGGCTCGCGGAGAAGGAAAGTAGTATATCTAGAACTACTATAGATTACAAAAATCATATATAGGAAGGTATCAAGAAGATAGCATGAAATGAAATACATCCCCACCCCATCTCGTCTATATTAAGGAAACGTACTACGGTACTTCCTTCTACATTCCTCAGCTTACCAGCCTAACAAATAACACCCTTATATCAATCAAGTCATTTAAATCTGTGTAATAGCAGTCACGATTAATTCATCCCTACAGAGCGGCTGCCATAATATTCCCAGCTCACTTCATCGAGGACTACAAGTACGTACTAAATTCGATGAAGTATAATCTTCTCCATGGCAGAAACTTGTCTTAGTAAATCCAGCCTCTTATCTCAGTGACAGTTTTGAATTTAGTGTTTAACAGAAGGGAGTTAGGAGATAAGGAGACGACGGGGAGTAGGTGACGAGTGTTGAAGCTCTGAGGTATATCGGTAGGACATCAGACTATCTTCAACCGAGCTGGCATCTCTGTCGCACATCTGAATTATCTTAAGGGCGCGGTTGTAAATAACGTCTATGTTTGTGATCATTATATACTTATTTATTACATCATGCTGAACTATGTAAAGTACATCGACCTAGAGATAGCGTTCATTTAGTCGTCGAACAACTTTCATCGCGTCGGTTATTGTTCTAGGTAGATCGTTGACACCTGGCGAGCCCTTGCGAGCGTTGAAAGTCACAGAGGTTAGTAAGTTTAGTTTGAACTATTGTGGCTAAGAGTAATATATCTTGTTTCGGATGTGCTGGCGATGAGATTATTGTTAAGAATATTAACGAGTAATATGTCTATCGTAATACTCTTACGTCTACGAATCTGTATTTACGTCTTTCGGGCGATATTACATTCTATATAAGTAGTCTTATACTGATTTAATATATATTAGCTATCTAATAGAGTTGGCTTTAGCGTTAATTGTTCCTAGTTCTCCGATTGGCACACTTCTCGGGGGTTTCGAATCTGATTGTCCCTCTATACGTACTACTCTGTGTTTTGTCCGTAGTACGCTAAAGATACTCTCACGTAGCGCTATAGTCAAACTCTTTAAGATGATAATAGACAACAGTAATTAGACGACGATTCGCGTCCGGTTCCCCTATTAATCGGATTTTACAAGTATAGACACTTACTAAGCGCTAACCGTATTCTTCACCGAGGCCGTGATAGCCTTTCTTGTCGTCGGGGATCAATTTGTAAATGAGATGACAAAAGGGATAGTGTCCCCTCATGTATAATTCGGCAACATTATCAATGTTGTACTCGCACACACGGTACTTGAATGGACTTCCTTCGAGGTAGCCTCGACGTTGTTCAAAATGCGAAGCAGCTCCAGGTGTTTGGCGGAAAGCGCACCAGTTTGCGGTGCTGTAACCCACAGGAGGGAGCTACTCCCTATGTGAGCTCATTAGGAGGACAAGACCGCCGTCCGCCAAGGCTGGGAGGGGTAGGCCATATGCTGTGCGCATCTGCGGCTGAAATCGAGCTGAAATTTCATTCTGTTGAAATAGTGCTTACTAAGCCTGTATGACCGTGCGTAGGGCAGAGTACTAAGCCTGTATGACCGTGCGTAGGGCAGAGACTTACTCTCAACTTTGTACTGTAATCTCTGCCATCATCATCAATATACAGATCCAATTCTCAACATATTCCCCTTCAGGTTTTCGAAGTGATTCTACGATGAGTCAGGAAGTTTACCAATTTTTACATCGATTCGGTCGCAAAGTGTGAAAAGAAGTATGTCGGACTTACTCCAAAAGATCTTAAAATAAAGATAGCCAAGACTTGTACGTAATCAATCCCTCCTCGACATGCTGGGTATATCCCGGCGCCAGCCCAATGCCGGCAAAACGAGCCTACTGTCAGCGCTGCCTGGCTGTCAAGCTGTCAATCTCCCTTCACCTAGGCGCAGGCTTCCAACACCGAATTGTTGCTAAGCTCATCCCAAATAGTTGGAACTTCAGACGAACATGCGTCCCTAGTTCCCAGACTGACCTTAATGACCAAGCGAAGCATTCATGCGAATGTAAACAGGCAAACATATCCCAAACAGGTACGTTTCTCGTACGTCGTACCTCGCAATCAGCAAACCCACTTACGATATGTCGCTTTCGTTCCGTATACCGTACCGTATACGGAGTATCCCTCGTACTCGTCTGGACGTGTGCGAGATGTATTCTCGGTGCGCCTTACGAGACGGTGAATTGTGCACTCAAAGCGGCAATGTATTCATAGATGAGGGAAGAGCGCCTCGTCCTATCAATTCGGGAAAACAAAGCAGGCAAAGTTGCCGCTTTTCGTTCGCAGCTTGAAGATGGGCTTCAAGACGCGTCTTCGGAACCAGCGGACTGAGAATGTGCCGGAGGCCGTCAGCAACCGGCCCATTGGTCTTTATGACATCGGATGTATAAGAGTCGAGGAGTGCCGCCGTCACGCATCAAGATCCTTCATGAAGCTGAATGATGAGCCTTGCTTTGCTTACTCTCCTTTAACACCGCTATTGTTTCTTCCCACCCCTTATCTTCGGAGCCTTCTTTCACACCACAGCTAAGACTTCGTTGGATTTGGTCGTTGTAGAGATGTTTCCCAATTGGAGGTGATCTAGATTGGCATAGCTTTGGACATTCTGGGAAGACTGCCGAGTTGCCGAATTATGGTGTCAGCATTGTATCTCCTTGCAGAGTTGGGATGGATGATATTCCTGCAAATTTTCCTGCTCAAAGCACAACACTTCTATCAGACCAATCCGAGAAACCGTCCGCTCACAGGCTTCGAGAAATGTGTCATCGGGACCGCATTCTGGATTGTCTTTCTCCTAGGGAGCCACATGATTGAATTGATCATCCACCTCATCAACATAATATGCTTCTCGCCGGACGACCAGCGCCGAGATCCAGCTCACGCCACAAGATACCGGGATGTATCTGGAACTGGGTCAATCATCTATAAAGTTCTCGCGACTTGGATCATTCACAAGGGGGTCAACTTCTTACTGGAAACCGTTTTACCATTTTGGGATGAAATCTCTCGCGATTCAGACGAAGTTCGTCTGAAGTTCGAAATGCGCGCGGGAGAGTTGTTAGAAGGCATCCGCACTCTCACGCAAGGACGAGGAAGGCTAAGAAGCGATCGGAGGACTGTTGTTCGAGGGAACGGACAGGAAATCAGTCTCGAAAGACATCAGGTTGATAATCCTGCGGAAGGCCAGCGGACTCTCGATTGGAACATTGTGATCAATAAGAGCGCCCTTGATGAGATGAAAGAGACTCTGGGACCGCCGGGAGGGTTCGGTGAGATGGGATTCAATGTCACGAAAGATGGAGTGTGTTTTGAAGCGATGGGCGTCGGGACGAGATTTAATCTGAGGTTCGCGTTGAAGGCGACACCGACTGCTAGCTCCGAAGAGGAAGTGGGCCCACTCAAGAAAGGAAGTGGAAGTGGAAGGAACGGCCGAACATAGACTATGATACCCAAAGTTGCATCTACTATACTTGAAATCGATTTCTTATTTTTCAAATGAGACTGACACTCTATATATCGACTGTAGGCGCGATGGGCACTTGACGGAAGTGAACACACAAATAGTGCTTACCTACTTATTTAAGTAGGTAGATATATGAATACATGCCCAAGTGTCTAACTAGGTATCCCAGCATGCGGACGGTAGGGCGCAGTCCCACTTCGGTGTTTTGCAATGAGCAATACTCATATAAACAAGACGAACTCTGACAAGAGACAAGCACAGGAAAGTTTCCTGACGACAATGCCCACTCTGCAAACATTGCTGATGCCGACCAAGATAGAGTTGTCAATTGAACAATCGAATAAACATAACATCCCTCTTTATAGTCAGCGACTTCTCATGGACTGCAAGCTGTTGGAATCAGCCTTGGTACACACCTATGATGGCTCCATCGAGACACCTTCATCCACGCAAGTATTCAGATTCTGTAGTTAGCCTGCGCTGGCTTACCTACTTACGTATCTATCTATTTGACTCAGAGCAACAATCTACGATTCTGATCACGTCAACGTGCCTTTCACCAAGAGTGGTTCTTACCTTTAGTATACGCCCCAAACGTGATGTACACCAGCTTACTTCAGTATAGAAACAGGCTGCCTCTGCTTTTTAAAATAGGAAAAAATCCGTTTGTCTACTTGGGTTTGACTCGGACGGTTAAGCTAGATGAAACAGCGCGGAATTCTTCTTGCATAGTCTCGCGCCGCTGACGGTCCGCGGGTGCATCAAAGAAGTAATGTATTAAAGCAAGTGACTTATTAAGTCGGAGCCACTCCCCGATTGTATTTTCCTGTCGATCGCAGTCTTCAAGAATGTGAATTTGAATTTGCAAAGGTGAACTGATGATTTTTGTGGGTCCGATTCGGACTAGCGTGCTTTGACACACCTACTACCTTCCCAGCTCAGAAGTTCTGTTTACTGCCTTCGACTACTAGATGCCGCCTCCTCTAGAGAGGATAACTAAGCTGAGCTCCCGATTCGATCCATCAACAATACATCAACAAGTTGGGCAAACCATCATCGCATTCTCATTCTCCAATTTGAAGAGTCAAACGCGTCAACCCACGGGTGTTTCTCGTCCAACTACAGCCACATCAATTTCCTACTGTCTAGTACGCACTTAACCAGTCGCAGTTCTCTCAATATGGCTCGCCCAAGCACAAAAGGACGTCGATCCTCCGTCAGAGTCCTTACCAAGACTACCCTACCTGTTCGCGCAGCAGTAAAGAAAGCCGCGGCCGCTGGTTCAAAGTCGCCGGCCAAGACGCCAGCCAAGGGACGCGGTAGATCGAAAAGCGCGAAGTCGTCCACGGGCTCTAGTGTAAGGAAGACGGCTACTCCTGTAAGTTTTCCGCGACTCGCCCAGTATTATCACTGTGAAGGTAGCATCACCTGACTAACACGTTGAATTCTGCAGAAGAAAGCTGGGCCAAAGTACTACACTGGAAAGAGAAAGAAGAGTCGTTCTTCCGGTGCCGCGGTAGGTTTAATCTATTGTTCTAGCGGGCCATAGCTGCATGTCGACGCATCACGAGTCTTTCACAACGACCTCGATGTGCTGACTTTCAAACAGACGACAGGACCAGGCCCAGAAACTATTTTCAACGACGAGATTGGCAACGAAGGCTCCGAGTACGAAGTAGAAGAGATCCTCAATTCCAGAAAAGAAGGAAATGATGTTTTCTACCAAGTCAAGTGGAAGGGCTGGACTAGGAAGACTTGGGAGCCCGCGGTCCATCTTCGGAATTCGTCGGATGCAGTTCAAGACTTTGACACCAAATTTCCGGACAAGGCGTGAGGGAAAGTAAAGGATATGGAGTCATGGGATATTGACACCGAGATATATCGCAAGGACAGTAAGAAAGTCGTTGGGGACCGACGTCCATGGGCGTTTGTGGGGATATGAAATTTGCAGCGCGATGGACAAGCAGGAATTGTTACCTGACCGATATAGCTGGCGGCTTGAGAATATGGCTTTGCAGGCTTCTGCAGCATACGATAATGAGCTACATTCCTCCAGTCATAAATGTGATTGCCACATCTTCAAATTGAACTATATCCATGGCACAAGAGGCTTGTGTCTTGAGTTTCTTGCCTTCAGCCAAGTAGCTTCGTGACTGTCCAGCACCTTCAGTGTGGTTAAATCCATCGGAACACTCTACATCTTCGCCCTTAGTACGCGAACTCGACTGAGTCTGTAGGAGAAGAGTCTGGATAGAGACAATTTCGGACGTGCAAAGAAAACGTATTTGACTTTTTCGTTGACCTTGCTCGAGTCTTGCTAAGGCTCCAAACCTACAGATCTTTATATACTACAGAAGGAACCGACTATCGAAGGCTGCACTAATGGAGATACGGTTGCATAGGTGCTAAGATTCTGTCATGCGGTGTTAAGTCCCTACTGTACTGATATTGTGGACAGGTAGGGCTGAAGAGACGTCGTGCATTCCTAGCGCCGCCAAGCGAGGTGAAGTCATTCCAGCCTTGTCAAAAAATGTCCGGCTGACAACTAGAACAACTTTCTCCACGTAGCTTCACCCAACGCCCTCATTTCTACATTCTCATCTCCATCTTCCATCTTCCATCCATCTTTTGCGCTCTCATCAAAATGGACACCCTCCGCAGCACCCTCCAACCCATAACCAACGCCCTCCCTAGCCCCATCCACGACCTAAGCATCTCCCTCCTCGGCCCAACCTGCCACCAAACCCTCCTCCTCGACCTCGATCTCACCTCCCAACCCTGCCTCAAACTCGCCATCTCCAAATCCCTCGGCATCGGCATAATCGCCGCCTCCTCCATCGTCAAAATCCCGCAAATCCTCAAGCTAATCTCCTCCAAATCCGCCTCGGGCGTCTCCTTCCTCTCCTACCTCCTCGAAACCTCCGCCTACCTCATCGGGCTCGCCTACAACGTGCGTCAGGGCTTTCCGTTCAGCACGTATGGCGAGACGGGCTTGATCATGGTGCAGAATGTCGTTATTGCCGTGCTGGTGTTGAATTATAGCGGGAAGGCGAGCGCGGGCGCGGTGTTTGTTGCTGGGTTGGCGGCGGCTGCGTTTGCGCTTTTTAGCGTGGATGTGGTTGATTTGAAGACTTTGGGGTATTTTCAGGCTGGGGCGGGGGTTTTGGGCGTTGCTAGTAAGTTGCCGCAGATTTTGGCGGTTTGGCAGCAGGGTGGGACTGGACAGTTGAGCGCGTTTGCTGTGAGTATTTCTACACCTCTCCTCGCGATATCATGAGCTAATTCGTGTGTAAAGGTCTTCAACTACCTCATCGGATCTCTATCTCGAATCTTCACTACTCTACAGGAAGTGGACGACAAGTTGATCTTGTACGGCTTCATCGCTGGCTTCGCTCTGAATGCTATCCTGGCTGCCCAAATGGCTTATTACTGGAATACCCCAGCTGAGAAGAAGGCTACTAAAGGCAAGGGAAAGCAGAAGAAAGCTATTTCGGCATCGTCTTCTGCGGGAAGCACCACTGCGACTCCGAAGGGGAAGAGCCCTACTACCCGCCGACGAGGATGAGTTGCAAAAGGATGTTTTTTTTTTTTCGTTTGTTTGATGGACTCCTGCTGTTGCGGTCGTAGTCCTTAATCTATTGCTATATTGTCTAATCTAAACCGTTTTGTCATCTGTGATTGGAGAGGTTGTTTTGGATGCGCTATCAAGCGTGACGAATGCCGAGCCAGAGCCAACAGTCTACTCTCTCAATTGTTGATCCCAGCTTTAGTTAGGCTTCTCGTACGTGTGTCAAATCCGCTTAACACCGTCCACCTGTTGAAATCAGTGTCCCCTTGTGGTGAACCAGGGGCCCTTCTAATCTGGTTGTTAAAACACTGACACAACTTATCGCTAAAGCCTAACTATTTCAATATCACCCAGATCCTGTCGACCTGTCACGAGCCTGTTATCTTCTCCACCTCTACTTCCGAAAAGCTGGTAAACATAGCTATTCTTAATCCAATACTCCATTTCGCCAATTACAATTCCAGACCTCATGGTGAGCTCCTACGATAACGCTCTGTCGTTAACAACATCTACCAGCCCAACATCAACAATCTTAAACTTGTGGAAACGAGCTCTGGACTAGTCATTACACATGTGCTAGCCACGCTTGATACTGTCCCGTAACCTGTTAGTCTGAATTGAGTTGGTGGCTACATTTGACCAAGAATTGTAGACGGTTCTCGGTGAACTATGTTTTCAATATAATATACGTTGTTTCCTTACTCATATTAAGGAGATGTAAACGGTATCTATTTTTGTCGGCCCGAATTTCAGGTGCTGCTCCTTAATTTGTCTTTTGACCTAAAAGCCGATCAGCCTAGAAGTAGAAATCTAGTGTCGATTTCTCGTTGCGAGATCCCTCGGATCAAGGCGCGTATTTCGTGTGTCTGCTCTACTCGACAGAAGTACCGGATCAATACAATACGCCTTGACGTCTGTCACTAGAACTGCAACTCGTTCAACGAAGTCTCACCCAAGATAATTAGGAGTCAGTATCTCAATCTCCTCCCTCCACTATAAGCTATTTTGAATACCTCCCTCAACGATAAGCTATTTTGAATATACCTCAAGATCAACATTTTCGTAGCATCTTCGTTAGTAAGAACCTGAATCTCGAAATCCGCGGTCGGTTGTTGGCTCTGATATTATTAGCGCTAACGGGATATGTTCTAGAAGAGGAACACAGCCTCTCGTTCCTAGTCGAGTTGGATTCTTGTCTATTATCCAGTGTTGTGTCCGATATGATGGATAATCGTAGGAATGGCGTGATAGACAAACCTAAAGATGGTCTTTGGGATCGGAATTGTGATAGACAGAATGAGAGAGTTGGTTCGGAATGAGGATATGACGATGTGCTTGTTTAGACTTAATAGAGGGCTTTCATTTCCCACATTTTTAAACTATGATTTACTCCTTGACTGCCACAAAAGTCCTTAGTAGAAAAGAACTCGGTAGGCCAAAGTACCACGATGACGTAATCAGTGATAGTTTGCTAGATCCAATTGACGGAGTTCTAGTCCATTTCACGATTACTCACTCGTTTTGCCGTAAGGCGTGGAGTAGGTTTAGGTCTTTGGCTGAAACGCGAGGAGCTTCATCTGAACTTGATCTACTATCACCTATGTCTACGCTTAACGAATCACTCAATTGGTGATTGCGAAAGTGGTCACGTAGGTAAGAGCTAGCAAAGAGGATTCCAAGATCTTATCTCCCTAAAGGCAGAGAGTTACTATTGTTAATTACAGTACCAAAATTTCAATTGTTCGGCGGTAACAATGTACCTTTATGACAGCTGAATTGTAGGGACTGAAAGCCCGCTGATAGCATTAATGTATGTGGATTTCACGATCAAGATATATGTCGTCATTATAACAATAGCATTATCGTGATGATACTCGACATGAACGCAAGCGAGCCTTCACTCGGCCATAGTCTTGCAAGCAAGTCTGATTTTGATCAAGTCAGTCTATTGTTCTCTTGGGGATTTTCTTCCTCTGCGTAAAGGACCCGATTCTGCTGGGACTGTAGAGCCTTCTGCTTTGACAGACGTGTAGTCTTAGCATTATAGCGATACAATTTCTTCAGAGATGGAGCCTAGGAACCCTGTCTCCCGTCTAAAAGCGTCTTCGGAGCCTTCATCATCTCTACATATTCTTTACGCATTTTAGACAGCCTTGGAACGAGCTCTCTTGTGATTTTGGGTATTACGTAGCTCGAGAGAGATACTATTGATCGACTAGGTACAGAAATTCTTTTGAACGTGTCTATGCCGCAGATGGGTTCGGCTTCGGCGTGTTCCCTAACGGGCATTTTCAACACTCTTTGTTCCAACTCCAACAACATTTCCTATCCCCGCACTCTTTCCCAAATGATCATTTCGATTTGGAGTTATAGTCTGCATCTGCGGCGAAAGCAATGACCAACTTGTTGGCAGGAATGCCTCGAAGATGAAAGAACCACTTTGACATAAAAACTCTGCTGTAGTCTGGCTTTCGTTCCATCTATCCCATAGACTCTTTTTCACCAAGAGCGAGCTACAAAACCTCATTGATAGAATATATTCTGCACCATGAACTTGTTCCTAGTTGTTTTCCTACTCCTTCCCACAGCCATCTCGTGGTACATCGGGCAGGGTGACCCTGACCGCTGTTCAGCCCCTCACGTAATGGTCTACCTCCGTCTCAAGCCCCCAGATCCATCCGTCGTCGGAGTCTCCATCCCCTTGACCGTGAACTGCGACGAAGGCACTGACGCTAAACCATCCAACCCATCAGATCTAATCAGTAAGGCCCTTTCATATCCCACCCATCTTATGTGACTCCACCTAACAAATCCAGAGCAATCCGACCTTCAAAAAACCTCGAACGTTACTTCCTTCACCTTCGACCCCAGAGCACTTGTCGGTTCCCGCGGCGGCTCGCCTTATAACCATGACACGGCCATATTCATCGAGCAGGTGAAAGCGGCGAGGGAAAACCCGGAGTTGAATAGTCTTGAGGCTATATCGAATAATATTCAGTGTTGTATGCGCTGGCATTTGGGGCTTACTTGTGGCTGGTCGGGCACCAATCCGGGTGGTGAAGTTGGGGATTTGATCTTGCCTGAGCCGGAGATGGTTCAGGCTGTGCATTGCAGGATTAGGACGACCGATTTGGATGGTCCTATTGATTGGTGAGGTGGGTGCTTGATTTGATTATGGAAGTTGGGAGAGTTAGGAGTGGTAGGGGAGGTAATGAGCTCTAGTATTGTGGAACTGAGGGGGAAACAGGCGACGAGGTGGCTGGGGACATGTTAGGACTTGAATTTTGGAGGCGTCTTGTATTTGTTATCCATACTTTAATTTGTCTACACTATGTTTTCGAAGACCAGTCTTCTCGACTACTATGATTGACCGTATTGAGGCAAGATCCTGATCGCTTTTCTTTTGTGGTAAGTAGATGTTGGTTCCTGACGTTGGAGATTTCACTGTGCCGTATTATGAGGTGCTTTCCTTTCGCTTTACACGCGCGCGCAATCAGGAAGTCACTTTTGGTATGACTGGTCGCTTTGGGCTTTGTCTAGCTCGTTGTAAACTTATGCCAATATTCTTTAGCGAATTCCCCCCTCCTAGTCTGGAGAACTACACTTTTCCATTCACAACAGTTGGATATTCGAATTCCAACATTCTTTGTTCTGTATCCGCGTACAGCTGCTACAGCACTTTCTAGGTGGGCGCCGCAAACTAATGTGTTGCCAACCGATATCTAGGTGAAAAGGCTATGCACTACGCATGCAATTGGGTTACGTTCGTGAGGTTAGTTGCTTTGTGATATTCGAAAGGCGCATGCATTGGAAGACACGGCCAAAATACGAGACGCCAACCTCAAAGAGAGCATTCAAGTATAAATCCAGTAGTATTCTGATGGTAGACCTTCTATCGGCTGCGACGCACTTCACTTCTTCTTTCACTAATGAACCGTCCATCTCCCTCGAATAATTACTAAACTATCCAGTATGAAGTTTTCATCCGTTCTATCTTTGCTATCAGTCTTTTCAGTTGGCATCATCGCATGTGTGCCTCCACACGTAATGGTCTATCTGGTTCCCGCACCTCCATCTAACATAATCGGCGTGTCGATTCCTCTCACATCGGGATGCGGTACGGGCGATGATGCTATACCCTCAGGTCCCACTGAACTCAGCGGTAAATCATCCACCTCATACAACATAATTAGCGCGGTCTTATACTTACTTCAATAGCGCAATCCGCATTCACGGGGGACTTCAAAGCAGTATCCTTCCATTTCGACCCCAAGAATCTGGTCGGGAACTACGGAGGGTCGCAGTTTACCGAACGTATCGAAGACTTTTGTAATACTGTAGGGCTCAAAAAGGGGTTTATTAAGCCCCATAGTCTCGAGCTTATGCAAACTTATATTAAGTGTTGTATCAAGACTGATGACGTCGCTGCTACTTGTGGTTACTCCTATGATTTCGTCAGGCTTCAGCAGGAGTTCAATCTACCGGGTGAGCGGGCAGTGAGAGGAGTACATTGTTGGCTCATCGATGTCGCGACTGCCAAGAATGCCACGGATCCCAGGAATATAATTGACTGGCCATAGTTGGAGAATTAAGCGCGAGGTATTTTGGGTTTGGATGGAGTGGGCTTGGTTTTTCTATTTGATGTTTTTCGCTTGTCATTTAAGTTGCTAAAATCTATTTGATTTGGTACTCATGAAAGAGCTTTACGGTTGCTGGACTGCTTCGTCGTTATCGTTGCTCGCGCGCATTGCTCATTCTTCGAGAAAGTCGTAACACCGAAACGATTTGTCTGGTAGCCAAAGGTACGGTAGACTTCTTGTTCTTTGTTCGTCTCGTGGATGACAAGTAATAGTTGGTGTTGCTAATATCGGCGCAGTAGAAATGTGCTCTATGTGTTGTGTAACGTACCCGTGTGCGGCGTCACGCGGCAGATGTTATGGAAGACACAAACCAAATAGCTTTGCCACCCAACCGCGAAACAACGCCTCCCTTATCCAATCATTTCGATCGTTTCTCGCCTTCGTTGCTCATGTTGGTTGGAGTTCTAAATGCGGACTGTTTCATGTCCCAACATGCAGGCCACCGGAAGAGTGGTTGTTGTCATAACCGAGGACTGCGACCTGCGGACACGAACTTACCGAACGGCTGAGCCATATGGCTGGGTTTTTCGGACGGTCGAGATCACAAATTTTAGCTACAAACCTAAGCTTGGCGATGCTTATCCTAAGACTCAAGAGGCTGTGGTTTGTTGTCGTCAGATATTTTGGATGTTTGTTGTATCTAAGTACTTGACTTTGAAGGTTATAAAAGTGTCAAGCCCGACTAATCTCACAAACACAATCAACACTCTTTGCATTGCAGCATTTCCAACACAAGCAATTTCAACTATCTTCTAAATATCAATCTCACACACCATCACTTCACGACACTACAGCAACTCTATTCATCATGCTGTTCCTCTCTATCATGGTCGCTATTCTACCAGCTCTGACTCTCGGAAACCCAATACCGGCAATAAATCACGCCAGAGCCTGCCCCGAACTTGTCTTGGGTGATTCAATAGCCGACTTCATCGATGCGTCTCTCAAAGCTGGCCCGCCTTGCACTACTCTAGATTTCCCACGTGACGAGACCTGTGGTGGGAACCTTTCTGAGGATCAGATTTGTACATGCCCGGAAAATGTGGATGAGGATTGTTTCGTTGAGCGTGATGAGGAGTGTGGTGGAGGACTTGATGAATTCGAGATTTGTGCATGCCCTGAAGATGTGAACGAGTCATGTCAGATAGAGAATACTCTTGCCTAAGAACATAACTTGTTGGCGACGGAGTGGACGGCTGCGATGGTTTCTCAATCCGGCATATATGCTCGTTCGCGGCGAATTAGGGCCTTTAAAAGAATGTTATGTCACACATATTCTGGTTGGATTGATTTCGACCCAGAGTTGATTTTTTTCTCTCTTTTGGAGCGTTTGGATTGTTATTTTGGTTAGCATTTGGCGGGCGTTAAGGCGAAAAGAAAACAGAAAACAGAGAGGGCAAAGACACACTCCTTTAAACCAATTCTATCAGAGGAGAATGAAACTTCAAGTCTACACCAGGTTTATATGCATAAGTGTTCTGGTAATTGATGAGATCGTTATTGTAAATACTGTTCTATTCAATTCTCTCAATCCTCACTTGCATCCTACCAATTTCTTATGCCAGATAACGATGGTTCATTAATGAAACTGCTGCCTCCCTCCCATAGCGATATACCATGATCTGTCGCATTGAAGAGCCCTAGATATTTGATACAATTGCCATAACCATTGGCTTAAATTCTAGACCTAGCAATGAAGTATTTCATATAAGACTTGATCCTCGAAACTATTGATACTTTTGCGAATCAACTGTAATACGCTATCTTCAGATTTGAAGGACTCACTGACGTCGGAAGACGAGCTACGGCATATTGAGTCGACTGCCCATGAAAACTTGCTAGGTTGTCTCAACTCACAGTGCAAAATTGTTGTTGCTACTTAGTACCTCTATATTTGGCTGTGGCTTAACTATTTTATTCCAACCAACATGGTCATTTAGCGAGACGCGACGGTCTGACGACCGCTCAATTCCATTCCACAGCCGTTGTCGGAAAGCACTCCCGAAAAATGATCCTCGGCCTACAAGAGGCTTACTTCCGAGACATAGCAAACCCGACGCAAAGTCATCCTCAGCCTCCATAAAAATTCAATTACCTGGCACTCCACAATGAGACTTGCTTTCGAATATCAGATTCCAGAAGAATAACCCTCTGCCTACAAGAGGCTTACTTCCGAGACATAGTAATGTGAACCAACTCACAGTCATCCTCAGCCCCCATACAAATCCAATTATGAACCGCTCTATGATGAGATTTGTATTCGGGTTTCAGATTCTCCAAATGTGAGTATATTAAAAATGGCACGGAAGAGAACATGACTATAGCCGACCCGAGCAACTAACACCCGGCGCCTCATTTCTGTTGCTCCAGGCTGGTTGAACAGCCATTGATGGCATTGTTTGGGATTGTGTACGTACAGGAATCTTGGCGAGGCAAATTCGTATATATTGTTCACCACTGACACTATATCATGGCCATAAACTCGCAACTATTTCCACGACTATCAAACATTAAGCGACTCGAACCAAAACCACCTCCTTATTCTTCGACCAACTTTCCGTCCACTCTTCATCCCCCTGACAATTTCCACTCATCTCCAGGACTTCCAATTACGATCAGTTCTAGATCACCCACGCACTCATCTACCAATTACTCTCATCTCATCTCCGCCAATATGCTCTTCTCACTTGCAACAGCTACCGCACTTCTGTCACTCTTGTCCCATGCATTACCAACCCACGATTGGCAATCTGAGCGCTGCACAATCCCACATATCAAGCTCTCCTTCGATGACGGCAATGTATCTCGCACAAACGCCATCCCTCTCTACACAAACTGCGCAGATCTTTTCCAACCGTTCATCAATCCACCTCCCATCATCGCCAATCAATTGAACGGCTCCGCGCAGGCAAGAGCGGTGACGGTGTATTTTGGCCTTTTCCTCAACAGTGACCTGAGTGTTATTCCAGATGACAATCCGTCTGTCCAGGCCATCATTCAAAATTTCCACGGCTTGGAGGAGTTCAAACAATCGCTTTCGGTCACTGTTCAGACTGCTTCTGGAGTTACCACGGTCGGCCCGGAATACGGCGTCGAGGCTGGAATCGTTACGGAACCTTTCAAGAATGCCGATCGTAATGTACGAGTTGAACGCGTTACATTCAGGAGTACCGGCCCTGTGTACAGCGATGCGGAAGACAACATAGTCGAGGGGTGGTCTCGTAATGAGTCGGGCCACGAAGGATAGTGTGATTGCTCGGTGTTTAAGTGGTACGATAGCATCATCAAGCAGGAAGTGAGTTCGGATCGAGGTTCGTCCACTCCCGCCGCAAGAGAGATCCCACCAAGCAAGCGTTTTCTTAATGTTCATATATGTCTTCCGACGATGTTCATTTCTTGACTTGTGTATTCGGATTTCTAAGATTTTTGAGCCCCTCGCCAGTGTTTGGAAAGAATAGCAGACATTCAAAATAGGATTTCATTGCAATCAAGAAAGTCTTGTTGCCTCTGCAGCGTGAAAATGTGCCAATCCTGTCATCTTTTGAACCCCTGGTACCTTGATATCAAGATGCTCTTCCATATCACCGATTGCGCGTGAGTACCACAATCCACTGATTTCACCTCCGATTGGAGAGTTCCCCGACCTGCCCAGGAGAAGAATCCACAAAAGCAGATCCGAGCAGTGTCTCGCAATGAAGGAAAGATTGGCCATCCGAAGCCCAGAATGGATTCTCTGAGATAAGCAGATACAGACATTTGTCCATCTGGGACATTCTCTTAATTCCTCATACACATATATAAGCGATGCATTAAGAAATGCAGTGAAGAAAGCAACTGCGCCACTTTCTTGAAGTCCATCAGAGTGCAGAAGGGTAATTATTAGACGTTCAACCAGGTCCAGCTTGTCAGTGAAGAAGTAGTCGTCAATTGGGGAGTTCTTGTCGTCCGGCATGGTTGCCAAGAACTCTGTCAAATATCGTAGACGTAGCCATATATAGATAATTTGCTTGTTGAAGTCCATCGATCTCGTGAACAATAGAAGACGATCTTTCAGATCGCCCGTGTTAAAACCTCGAATGGGAGATTCTCCGGCGTTGGGTACTAAGATAGGATTGAGGGTTGGCTTTATGCGAAGCAGAATCGCACAGCATGTATCTGCCCTGTTTGTCACAATGAGCTGTCGGTCTTCTTTAGGAGCGGGGACAACTTGCCATGATATTGTCCTTTGAGCAGCGCCATCAAAGCCTAGATTTTGGAGGCCACCACGAAGTCGCACCATCAACTGGAGGCCTTTGCGATGAATCACGCACTCCTTCACGTCGCCCGCAAGACACTTACTCCCCGTTAGTACTCAAACCAAATCTAAGACGTGAGCTCGAGCACTCACTTCCAATAGTGCCATGACAGCTACTGCGACCATGATGTAGTCACTAGGTACGGTTCCTTTCTTTCGCAATGTTGCATTGATGTTCCTGATGGCATTTGTCTTTTGCATGAGACAAGCTGGAGGCGGTCTCACGTGCCTGATGAAGTAGAAATGATATGCCGAACAATACGTTCTGTGAGACTTTGAGTACATCTTCCTCTCCTTATACGTTGTACGACCAGTACTTACGTCACGGCGAGGAGAGCCTCGTCAGAAAGGTTTATCTTCAGCCAAGCTTTTCTTGGACTGATCGCCATTCGCGTCTCTTGGAAAACACTGACCCCTACACAAAAGGATGTTAGATATGACCAGATTCGATGAAAATCATTGACAGTAATTTACAATGATGCAAAGCGAGATCGGTTGAGCTGTTCTGGGGGAGATGTAGAGCGCCAAATGGATCTACACCCCCAAGCAGAGGCTCCACTCTGCTCTTCTTAACGTGTTTGGCATCTTTTCTTTGTGCTATTCAAGACTAAGTCAGTTTCCTCTTCCAGGAACAGAAATATAATTTATACGTTTTGTTTTGGAGAGAGCCGATGAAGAGTTTTGCTTTCGCCGGTGATTCGGCTTTCGATGGCCAACCCGATGGACGCGGGTTCGTCGCTGACTGTGCTGCTTTGAATCATTGGAATTTGTTTGATATCCCTCATCAATCTCAGCCTCAGAAAATGGTATGTCAGAACGATGAGGTCGGGTTGAGGGATTGCGATATACCTCATTATCGCTTTCCTCTTCAGAGCTCCCGCTTTCCCCCCTTTCTTCCGGCTCCACTAGTCGGCGAGAAGCGAGATCCATGACGATCTGGGACACCTGAGCTGCCAGTGGAGCATTTAACATGATAGAACAAAAATGAGGCTTGACACGGCGGCAGGTGGAGACCCCACAGATGCCTATATGTTGCGGATCTCGAGGTTTCACGTGGCTCCCAAGAGAAGGCTCGCTGGGCAAGCTTTCCCCACCTAGGAAATATGACCAGGAATATAGCTAGGGTTTCCATCAACGACTACATCTCATTGGACCAACCAACATAACAATCTAAATATAAGCGCTGCGCCGCAGATGTACTGCTGTTGGCCGCCCTCGCGCTCTCGTGGTCTTCCTCTGATCTGATGTTCTCCGCGCAAGTCATACTTGCAAGGGATCAATTATGTAGATCCGAGTGTTCATGTCTACAGTTTGTTGATATTTAGTCGAAAAGTTTGTTTAGTATATGCCCCAGAAAGATCCGAATTGACAAAATTAGCATCCCCCCGGTGAACAAGAATTACAACTTCGCGAATGCGCGTATCATGATGTGAGGTTCACATGCAGACCGAAGCAGATGGGCATCCAGGCTCAAGATCGGGTGGCTATATGCACACTGCACAGGAACGTCGGATACTTCATATTCTTGCCAGCGATTGGACAATTTCGACTTCTTTCCTGTAGCCGCATCGCGGAGGCGTCGAATCAAGATTCGTTGTGACAAAGCTACGTCTCATCTCGATGTCGACATATCATACGAATAAAGTACTGTTAGCACGAGCCTCAAGCATTCGGTCGAAGTGAATTATTCTCAAGTACACACGATTGATTCCACTAACTTGTGCAGCTTTTATCTTCGAGGATAATCTTGCTTGCGGACGGGCTCTATATTGTCTAGTGAGAGGCAACACCCTATCTCACCATGCTTCGACATGAGTAGAGCGCTTTCAAAAGAGAGCTCACCACTACACGTGTTTTCCCCCTACGAGATAAATTGTTTCGTTCAATATAAAATAAAGACTATGTACGCTGCTACTAAAGAAGCAAACTCACATGTGCGTAGTTGGGTGGTCTTACTCCCCTCGAGAAGCTTTCCGATTACCAGTCTTTTGATCTATAGTTAGCTCAAGCTGTTGAGCAAGGGACCATCGATTCATGATAGGACTTGTGATAACAAGGCTGGTGCTTTTGCAACCCAGAGCAGTTGGATGTCGGCCTGATTCAACAACATTTCCTAATCCAAAGCACAGAGTCAGCAAGTAGCATCAGGAATACAAACGTGAGCTAACATTGGAGTATTTTGTTCCCTCGTCGCTCTTAGAAGGGGGATCTGAATTCCAATTCTTCCCTCAGTATCGGCGTCAGTACTAAGTCATGCAATGCTTTAGCTGACCAGATGATAGCAATGGTATGCGTGTAATTTTCCATCTGCATTGTTCCAAAAATTCCGAACGCCCACTCAAGCTGAAGATACGAACTTTTGCAAGTATAACAGATTCTTGTTCCTCCGCGTGCAAGAACCATTCAGCACCAGCAACAAAGCGTTTCAGCTATCTATCGCGCACTTGCAAACTCTCTGCCATTTCCCAGTGTGGTAGCTATGGATACAAATATTTTACGAATGAGGGCACCATTTTCATGCAAACTGTCTCCAAAGCAAATCCCTTCGCCGTGTTCTAGAACCCTGACGCATACCCCATGCATGCTCGAGAAGCCAGCCCAGCGCGCAAACAAAGGAGCAATCAAGCTTGATTGCTACAAAAACTAGCGCAAGCCAGTAGGTAGTGCTCCATATACACCAGCAGAACCGTCAATGCTCTTTCTCAAAATCCCATGTGCATCTCGTAGTCTTCAAAGACACAACAAGCGGGAAACGCAACTATGTGAACAATGAGCTGGATGGCATACTCGAACGACAGCGAGAAGAAGGATCGTCGATGGGGAGAAAAGCGCTCCTCTACAAAGAGGTGTGCAACAGTTCGCATGCCGATGCGCCACCAAAAAGCAAAGCTTTAGTCATAGGCACTTAGCTGCCGTTGCCAGCCGTCAAGTATGCTCGTTATATTGCATCATGACTATCCTGAAGGCCTACTGGGAATTTCTTAGCTGGTACTGATCGATATGTAAAATTCAGTACTTTCGCGGTGTTCGCGGTCAAGCTCTTTTGTAGGGCTCGAAGTGCTGTGTCGGCGGTCTCTAGCCCTCCGTAAGTGAGCCCACCATCTGGAAGGTATATTATGGATGCTAATTGAGCGATACCTTTCGGGACATACCCACGGGCAGTATTCTCGTTTCTCTCTCGTCCAGTGATTGGGAATTCGGTGCTGTCGAGTGCTGGATCGATGGAGATGGGCAATCTGGCTGTAATACAATTAGGGCATACCAATATCCACGAACGTAAGCCTCTTACCGTACTTAAATAATCAATGGATAAATTACGCAAGAGGTATCTCTTACTCTACAGTACGGC
Source organism: Chaetoscypha palmicola (assembly GCA_003988945.1). NCBI lineage: Eukaryota > Fungi > Ascomycota > Leotiomycetes > Helotiales > Helotiaceae > Chaetoscypha > Chaetoscypha palmicola. Next base: position 32,983 of record QYAH01000407.1, on the reverse strand, counting down.
CACTTTTGAGCACCATACGCTTTGACGCTCTTGAAGCAGTGTGTGTGGGTAATATGATGGGTACTCTCATGGGTATATAGCCAACTATAGCATGTCTTTATACCTATACCACCGTACACAAAGCTTGAATCGTCAAAGCACATCTTACGCTTGAAAAATAGGCCGTACTGCAGAGTAAGAGATATCAACCACAAAACATCAAAGTTTGCCTAACGACACTCTGCCATGTTATGAAGCAATGGCCTGAATGTATCTGATGGGACGGAGGCGATGCGAATAGGCTATCATGATGGGAAGAAATTTCTGACCTTGTCTCTTTGAGGTTACCCTAACTCATTCACTTTCAGTTGAAATCCCGCAATGTTCCCCAGGAATAAGTTGCGCTCTACACAACCCTGTGATACGTACTAAGTAGGTATATGTCTAAGTTCGCCTTCTGGTAAATACGCAACTATGAGAATGTAAAGAACCAATTAATACTACACAGCTACGAAACAATCATTGCTTCCTGAAAAGTGGGATTAAAATCGAGGTTAGTAACCCAGGTCGTGCAGGGTTTGCCGGCAGAAGAAGCTAACCTAGACTTATCCAATTAACGACTTCATTGCCTTGTCGCAGGGGTCTTCGCGACTTCATTGTCCTATAACCCGTACTCGCTGCTTTTTCTTAACAAATAGGCAAGATACGTGTAGAGAGTATAAACAAGGCTTCTTACACCTTGAAAGATATCGTACTTTAAGAGTTAAGAGATTTCGTACCTTAATAATTTAAGATTGTTCGCATTTCACACTTAACGAGAACTAGTAACCTAGGGTTTCGTCCCGTGAAAGGCTGTTCTTAAAGTCCGTAGAGATTTTATAAAAAGAGCGACAGCGATAGCAAGGTTAGAAACATTAGAGTAACATCTACTTAGAAGCCTATATTATCTACTCCGGATCATCTCTAGGGTTAAAAGCTAATAGGGCCCCCTGTTTTAGATGACAAGGAACTGAAGTCGTTGAAAACCCTAGCGACAAGGCAATGAAGTCGTTACTTCGAAGTAATTGGGACTTATCTCATAAATCAGACTCCCTTGGCGATTGATTTACCCCATACCCTAACCCACTAATAAAACCCACCTAACCCCACCTAAGCACTTAATCGCCGAGAGGTGTGGGTCAGGATCTGAGAGTGTGGGTCTGCTTATATAGCATTTTGGCCGTGCGTACGCCCTAAAGTCAAGCTTACGGCCCGCACGTTCTAGCGTGTATTCTCCAAAGTGTCTGATCAAGTAGTCGCTTATTTGACGAGAGGTATGAAGATGTTTTCCCACATCATGGGTGCTGTCTTCAGGCACGTGCTTGTGGATATCCTGATTCCCACTATCAAATCTGGAGGACAGCGAAAATAAGTTTCACAAGTCGTTGTTTAGAGAGTCGAAAAGTTTAGTAGGATGTGGAAACACAAAATGCGGGTATTACACAATTTTCTTATCTTATCAGATCCACTGGATGATCCCTTGGCGCTCAAATTCTTTCTGCCGAGAAACACGAGGGATACTCAGCCAATTGACTTATATAGGTTAAAGCATATCCCAACATGCACAACCCACTTCTCAAACCCCTCTCTCGGAGATCTTTGTGGACATTCTCTACGACGGCGAATGTGGCCAATCGCCGGAAGCAAGAAACGATTATGGCAATTGCGGCCTAGCTATTGGTGGACTTAGTGTTTCTTCTAATATGTATACCAAGGAGAATGAGAATTTTCAGGTTTAGTGTGCCGGCTTGGCCGAACAAGTATGCACCTAGAGGTATAACAAGCAACCAGATGTCCGTGGGCGTGCGTTGCGCGAGGGGTGGGAATATCTTCTGTCATAGAGCACTACCACAGTACCCAATACTTAGTACTCTGTCAAAATGGCGGCATCAAGCAACGAGAAACTCGGAGATGATGGTATTAGAGCATCGCCACTCGTGATCGATCAAGATGCTGAGCTAGTCAAGCCCATGGAAGATGGAGTCAACAAAATCGAAGCAATTACTGTTAGCTGGACGAGCGGTGCATTGTGGACCGTGTACATTTCGTAGGTCACTAGAGATTTCTAGGAGCGTACAAGATCTAACGAAACATAGGCTCTGGATCATGTACTTCAATAAGTCGCTTGAGAATAGCACGACGGGCAACTTTGCACCTTATGCAACAAGCGATTTCAAAGCGCACTCCCTACTTCCTATCTTGACAATTGTATCCAGTATGGTGTCATCTGTCATGGAATTGCCACTATCGAAGTTACTCAACATCTACGGTCGATCAGAAGGCTTCTTGATAATGGTCGTGTTCACTGTTTTGGGTATTCCACGTCAGTGAGTAGTAAATGGAACATGCTGACATGTCTAGGATCAATCATGGCAGCGTCTACAGGAGACATCGGTACATATTTTGCGGCGAAGATTTTCAAGACAATCGGTGGCAATGGTTTGGACTATGTAGGCACGGTCATCATCTCGGATATGACCTCCCTTATTTCTCGTGCATTTTGGCTGGGCCTCACGGCGACCCCATACATCGCTACGACGTTTGCTGGACCCGCAATAGCAGACGACATACTTCGAGTTTCAACATGGAGATGGGGGTATGCTATTTTCGCTATAACTACTCCATTTGTCTGTACAGGTGTGTTGTACGTGCTATTCCGAGAACAGCGAGCTGTCAAAAAGCATGAGCGGGAATCTGGTCTGGAAGTTGAAAAGCCCCGCCAAAGCCTTCGAAGACTCTTTTGGGAACTTGATAGTAAGTTGAACAGGCTCTTTTTCTCCTCTTCAAGAAGATAAATGACTGATTTCGATAGTAATCGGGCTTCTCCTGATTTGCAGTGGCTTCATTCTTATACTTCTTGCGGTAACCTTGTCCAAATTCAATGGTGCGACTTGGAGGTCTGGCCATATCATTGCTATGCTAGTAGTAGGACCAATACTGTTGATCTGCTTTGGGATATGGGAAAAGGCATACTTCAAACTCACCAGCGGACAGCCAGTAATACCATTCTACTTCTTGAAGGATAGAACAATCCTTGGCGCATGTCTTATGTCTACCTTGACCCGAGTCACTTATTAGTAGGCTCCAGACCCCTACAAAAACATGTGCAACATTATGCTGACTGTTGTACAAGTATGTGGGACAACTTTTTCACCTCATATCTGCAGGTAGTTCACCGCCAGAGTGTGAAGGACGCAGGCTATATAGGCAACATCTACAGTCTCGTCACCTGCGCTTGGGCGCCTGTATTAGGACTCATTATTCGAAAGTATGGCCGCGTTAAGCATATTGCTTTGGTTGGACTCGTCGTGCACCTCCTTGGAGCAGGTCTCATGATCCGCTTTCGATATCATGATACCCATATCGGCCTTGTCTGCATGTGTCAAATCCTTCTGGCATGGGGAGGAGGTACTCTCACCAACACCGAAGAGATTATTGTCATGGCAGCTGCTGGTTCGCATACGAACATTGCTAGCGTGTTGGCATTCAAAGCACTTTTCGCATACATCGGCTCGGCAATGGGAAGTGCCATTTCTGGTGCTATGTGGAACAACTTGATGCCTCAAAAGCTTGCCGAATATCTCCCGCAGCTCTCGGACGCCAAGAGAGAGACTATATTTGAGAGTTTGAAAGTCCAATTGAAGTACAAATGGGGATCGCCTGAGCGTATGGCTCTGGTCGCAGCCTATCAGGATGTTCAAAAGATTATGACGATCTCTGCGACTTCGGTTCTGGTTGTTGCTAGCATCTGCGTCTTGGTCTGGAAAGATATTCCACTTAAAGGAATTCAACAGACCAGAGGAAGACTGTTGTGATCGACTTAATATTCTTCCGGGGCTGTCAAATATCGCTAACGAACTTATCTCTGAGCGGGTCGTATAGAATTCCACGACGATGCCCCGCCCCCCATAATATTCCCGCAATGGTACGGAATTGTCATCTGTGGTTGACCCCCGTTCGAGTCGAGCTTTCGCGATATTCTAACGATGCTACAATGATAGATGTCTCTATTGTAGATATGAGTCGGTTGAAGGAGACATTTGCGGAGAATTATGGAAAGAAAGAGTTTCGAACATTTCTTATCACGCAACAATTTCATACTATGCCATCGGGGAAATACATGTTTGACACGAAGCATTCTATTCGTTCTAAATGAATTAGATTGTGTACTTGGCTTTTTGTTCTTGCTTTGTAGTAAAGAGTTGATGTGTGAAAAGCATTTCCTCATCAGAATATACTCCAGTGGTGGACGGCTTTTCGATCGCCACGTCCCATCCATCATCGTCAATCGCAACATAGAGCCATACCATCGTAGAGAACATGTAGCTACGAGTATGGATATCCTCTAATTGCACCCGCCAAGTCTGACACTCCCAGCGTACATTTCATAAGTATCGGCATTAGCCGCTGCTTGTGCGGCCGACAATCTTTTGGCTGCAGCTGGTCCATACGCATAATCGTCCGTCCCATACAAATGTGTCATCTCGTGAAGAATGCTTCCCGCCTTGTCATAGTCATCATCAGCACAGGTAGAAGCATATTCAGGGAAATCCCAGTATCCGTTGTTGGGACAAGGGACAATGACTTTAGCACTTGGAATTGTGTAAAGCAGCGCGCTTCCGTCGGCGCAGTCGCCGTAGACGTCAGTACAGTAGATCCTTGGAGATGTGCTTTGGACGCCTTTGACGTCTTGGTAGATTCTTCGGACCTTCGATTCTTCAGAAGTAGATTTGAACCAGGTGGTAAAGTAATCAGCGCCGGTTCCAGCTGCGGTGTATGATATTGTTGCAAGGTGGATGGCATCGGCTACGCTAGTTTGAAGAGATGACGTCTTGGAACTACTGCATGAGTTGTATGTGACCGAACGTTTCTTGATGCGTGATGAAGAAGGCTCTTCACGCTCGAAGTTGACGTGTTGTCTGGTATCATCTGTTAGAGGTTCTCTTCAACAACTGTAGGGCGATTTGACTTACTCGGCAACAGTGGCCTGGTCCGGAGTGATGGGTACAGTGGCGCTGACACTCTCGCAGAATTCCATTTCTTTCAAAGATACAGGAATATCAGAGCCTGTGACATATTTGAAGCCTTGGATTGCGGTCACTGCAGCAGTTGCAACGCCTTTGAGCTTATAGCTCTTAGCGGCATTGACTGTGCTGAGGACAGTCTCGCCTGGCAAAATAGTCTGGAACATATTTGTACCAAGATTGCTGCGCTTGTAATTCACGTAAAGACCCTCGAAAGGAAGCGCTTTGCCATCTATTGGTGGTATTAGTGAGGGAGAAACACGAGGAGAAGAAAGTGAGTCTACCTGCATCGGCCACCATAAGATCTTTGGTGGCATGCTCGCTAAACACAGTATTGCCTTTGAAGACCGTAAGTGTCTCATTGCCAGTGTTTGTGACCGCTACTTGAGCGAAATGATCCGTTGTGCTGGTGATATCGACTGCAAGAGGACAAGCAGCTAGAGCTACACCAGCAAAGGCAGCGACGGGGAGGACGTTAGAAAGCATGATTGATGTTTCGGAGTTCTGAGGAAGTATTGAAGACGGCTTGTGTAGATGCTCTTTCAAAGAACTTACTGGCAATAGAGACGCTCTAAATAGTCTTTCGTCCCATCACAAAATGGCATCAAGTCGGTATAGGACAAGGAAATAGATTACAAGCTGCTTAATCTGGTGTTCTATATCCACCTGATGCTGAGATGTTGTCGAGAACAAAAACGAGACGGCCCGCATAGGGCATTTCCGATGTCGTGATAAGAAGACCTTCTGAAGCATGTAACAGCAGAAGCTAATCACATGGACATAGAGCGCCAAGTCTAACTGGGGGATAATATCGAGGGAGGACCTGCATTTCTTGGCGATGGCAGATCGTACCTTATACAGCAACTCGATCTCAACTGCCAATGTCGGTGTTACCCCCATACCTCCCGCATAGTGGGGCTATACTACATTAGGCAGGCCTATAAGACATTGTTGTCGGCAACCAGCGTTGGCAGAAGCTTATCATTACCGCTGCTAAAGAAACTTAAAGCTTAATGAAGCTTAAAAGGCTTGGAAGTTGCTTGTGTGCTAGCGAGACAGGAAGGTGAATGAAGAAGAGCAGTGGGATGGGAGGAACCAGTTTTAGTCAGCTGTTTCATCTACCGAGGTCGAGCCTCAGAGACATCACGCGCGACCGGAGAAACATCTATCATTTGCAGAAGAAATTCTCCTGACCGCAGATAGGAAGGTAGAAAGAGAAATCGTTGAACGGATGTGCGAAAAGGGACACACTTTCCCTCGGTTCAAGGCTTAGCGCCTAGGGTTCCAACACTAAGGGGCGACTTTCACGTGACTACGATATATCACTTCCAAGTTCAGAGGTCATCCCTCAAAATAACAAGACTTTTCTCCTACTTTTTCTTCGAAGGCACCATGACACAAAATTCATCCCAAGTAACGATACTCGCGATAGCCTGTCGGAATGCACTCAGTTGTCAGTCCCCGCTCTGAATCTCGAGAGCGAGCGACTAGTGCCATGCAGAGGAAGGAAATCTACTGAGACGTGTAGCTATCTCATCCAAGGTCTTGAAAGTCGCGGAAAAGTCCAAAGGTAGGGTCTTTTAGCTCTCGGTAGATACTCGTTAAAGATTCGACACTCGGCCAAGAGCTGACGTCTCACGAACTACGCTTCGCAATGTTATTGGATGATTGAGACGAAAGTGGTCTCTGCTCGGACAGAGTCCAACTCATTGCTCATACTAACTCAGCCGGTGCTGGTGACTGATGTGATCAGTAAAGCTGCTGGCACTGGGGATTCAAGATAGTATTCCGATTCTCATACAACAACAGTACAAGAAGCGAGACAAGGATCATCTGAGATAGAAAGTTTCAACAATCACTTCAAGATAGGTTCGAAATTTACTCTTAATTGCTTGTTCACATTATTGCATTATGCTTTGGTGGAATCAAGTAGTTTGATATTCAGAGCCTCCAGCTGAACTTAAGCGACCCAACCCATCCCGAAGGCTTGCATCACAATGAACGCCACGCCCAATACTCGCCAATCTCACCCTATCAGCACCAAGAGTCACCAATCTGTATCACTGGAAAGCCCCGCCAAGCACAGAGAAGTGCCAACGTGAAAGTATTGTCATGCATGTATCCCTTGGTCCCATCTCACCGACTTAAAGAGCAAAGCCCATCCGCGCTCGTGGCGAGATGGCTGGCTCGACTGGTGAGGCTTGAAGATTCAGATATGGTGCGTGAGATAAGACTATGAATTATGACAGAAATGTATTGATAGTGATCGTAGGCTATGTATCAAGCGCCGCATCAAGGTGGTTATCCACAACAATACCCCGTGCAACCACAAGTACGAGCTCCATCTTTATTGTATCTTTGGCTGTGGAGATCTGAAGACTGACAAGCTAGTACTCGCAACCTCAATATCCTCAACAGCCACAATACGCACAGCAACAGCAGCAACAACAACAGCCTCAATATCCTCAAATGCAACCTCAGTATCAAGTAAGTGTAGTGGTAAACGCGAACGTGTATACAGATGATGTTGAGATTATGATCAGGCACAAGCGCCACCGCCGCAGGTAGTGCAAGAGAAGAAGAAGAAGGAGGGGTGTTGTTGGGGATGGTGCACATGGCGAGATTGTTGTTTATGCTGTCCGGAGTGCTGTATGTGTTGGTAATACTGGTAGAGATACAAGTATGGGTATTGGAAAGCGTCGCTGTTGATACACTGCAACTGAAATTGAACTCTTCACCGATTCAGCAGGTATTCGGAAGCGATCCACAAGATCATCAGTGATTAGAACGGGCTTCTACCAAGCAACTTTCATTTCCTTCGTCTATTTCTTTTTGAATACTTGGCCCGCGCAATTCTCAAATCTTCTGAATTCTGTACCTTGTCGAGAACTGACTTCATTTAAACCGAGTTATCGTCAGACGATTGAGAGTAAGTCTCATCCTCGCCGACATAGATTTTGTACACGAGCTTCCCATATTCAGCCAGCGCCTCGAGGTGCTGATGTTGCTCCAAATGATAGTATGCGTTCCACAGGATCACGAGAGTACTCGCTACATTAACAACCATGATTCCCCATTGCTCCACCTTGAAGACTCTACTAGGAGAGCAAGGGACGGCCGAGTTGACAATCACAAATCCGAGCGCTTCCAACGACTTGAGAGCCATAACTCTAGCTTTCTCGGGATGATTCCTGACCAGGTAGTAGAAAGCTAGCTTGAAATAATGCTGGTTCAGAGCTAGACGCGGGATGGTACTTGCTGCGTGTTGGTATGTCTTGCTCGCCTCATCTAAGCAGCGCTCTCCCTGAACGGTGTCGATATTGCCAGTTTTGAGGTACCCCTCAATTTTACCGAGTAAAGTCGTTCTCATGCTAATGTCACCATGAGATGTTTGCTTGTAGTCGACACACAGTAGACAGGTGCACTTAAACCCCCAATTTTCAAGACTGGTCTCCATAACGTCGCCATCGCCAGTCGGGATACTATACCAGAAGGAGAGCTCGGTGTCGGCTGGGATATCGCAGCTTGCGCGGACGATCAAGAGATCTCCAATAAATGAGCGACGTACATTGCTGACGCAGCTGTGATTTATCAAGGATGCCATCAGCCATACGCCCGCGCATACATGCTTGACATCGATATCTGCTGAGACGCCCATGCGAGTGATGAGAGAGCTGGTGAAAGCGTTGAGGGCGATGATGCGCTCGACAACGCCACTGTTTCCGCAGATTGTCAGCGGTGTTTAGAATCTGAGACGGACTCCTTACCGATTGAGTATTGGGCTTTTGGGATCATCATTGAGGATTTCTGGTTTCTCGGTTCCATGATGAAGAGAAATGAATGGTTGGAGAAGCGATGGATTCTTTCCCACCTTATCGGTGATCTTGGTAATCATCTCTTGTAACTTATTAAATTCGATCTGGCAAGACTCAGAGGCGAGTGAATCAGATGATATATTTTCTTCAGAATAGCAATGGACGAATGCTTTCTCGCACAGGAGAAGCTCCCCAGCCTTGACAGGTTTTGTCGTGAATAAACCTCGGCCTTTACCGGAGGAATCCTTCTTGATGATTGGTCCAGTGAATGTTGCATGGTCCAATTGAGGTGGCCGGCATATAGCGACCTCTCTACTGATTGCCAGAAAATCATAACTCCCCTTCTGCTCCTCTTGCAGTCTTGTTTTGACACGCTTCAACTCTTTGGGGGCTTGGGGATGAGATGGATATTTCTGACAAAGAGTAGAAAACGTGGCAAAGCTCTCAGAATATTCTCCCATGTTGTAAAAAGCATGTCCAGTTCGGTACAATGCCTTTTCTTGGGTTTGTGGGATAAGGCTGAGTTCTGATCCTTCCGAAATAGCCTCCTCGAATCGTCCAATCCTTAAATACGCTAGCACGCGATTGTTTCGGATGGTTCTTGCTTCCTCTACTGTGGGGTCATGTTCGAGAGCAGTGGTGTAGCTAAGACGAAGTGTTAGTGTATTTTCGATAAACAGCAGCGGTGTGAAGTTGCATGTGTGTACCTTGAGATTGCTTCGGCGTATTTCTCTTGTCCCATCTCCTCGTTGCCAACCAACTTCCAGTCATTTGCACTCTCAATCACCCTAGACCTGGGAGCTGGAATCGTGGATTGAGCCTCAGTCTGTTTCCATTGGATGGGCATCAAGGGGTGGTCGTTTCCGAGGCGAATGATATCACTTGGATAGTCGACACGGATGCCATACTCGCCATCTACCATGAGCTTGAAAAATGGCTCCTTGATGAGAAACACATCGTTTTTCGAGATGACGCTCGAAGCTGGTTGAACGCCCTCTTCGGGTTGGCCATAGAGTAGAAGGATGGTCGCGTCTCCATTCAGATCCTCGATTACAGAAATGATTGCAACCAATCGATTCGGCGCTGATATGGACTTCACCAAAAGACATTTGCCGCGGTGATTTTCTCCCACCGTGAGATCTCTGAGATTGATCTGTGACAGACGCCTGAGCTCAGTGGTAGATGGGGGGTAAGTTGGCCGGGTGGATAAAGTAAAGGATATGTGAGTTCCCATTGAGAGTCTCATCATCTCTTGCTGTAAGGTGCACTGTTCGTGTCTCTCAAGGAGTTCCTGTGAAGATTTGAAACGCGGTCGCCATTGTCTCCGTGAAGACATTGCGTACTTGCTTAGTAGTTAGAAGTATCTTTGAGTTTACTTTCTGTGCTACGTGAAGAAAATGCTGACAATTGACGAATGAAGGACTTGACGAAGATTCAACGACTTCTAGCAAGTAGAAAGGAATGATGGGGTGTAACGAGAGGCTCTCAGAGGAGAAACACAAGAACATAAAACATCCGTTTGTTGTCAAACGGAATGGTAGCAAACAAAGTGACGATCACGTGTTGACGAGTCACTGCCTGAAATGATTGGACCTCGAAATTGATTGAATCAGACGCCTTGGTCTCGCAATCTATCAATTTAAGATTTACCGGCCCTTGTCCCACATATAATCATCTAATTTTATCAGTGGCAACATCCACAGGGTGGTTGATCAACTTCAGTGGCTGCTTCAAAGTTCAGGTCCAAGATATAACACCACTTATCATGCGCTTGATGGAACACATTTGGTTATCTTGAAGATGTCTCCTAAGAAAGAGACTTAGATAATCATCACAGACGAGAATGCAAGTCTAACTGACATTTCACAGGCCACGCTTAGTTCTCAGATAGCGAAAGCAAAGCCCGATGACTCGAAGACGCCCGCTGATATCCCTCGTCAAACGTAACATCTTCTCCGACCGTACACTTATAGGCGATCTTCAAACAATCCTCCACAGCTTGCAGCAGCTGAGGTGCACAAATCGCATAATTGTCACCAAGCACAAGCCTCGATGCTACGGACATCTTAGAAGAGATACCCCATCTCTTCACAGCCAGCTTCTGATCTCTTGAAACCGGTATTGTTTCCCCGGTGACGATATAACCTAAGACCTCTAATACCTTGAGCGCTGTCTCGACTACTTTCGTTAGATTGATACGGCTGTATGTGAGAGACAGCATGAAATATCCCCCAGTCAGTCGAACGCGTGCAACTTCATGAGCAGGCATTTTATACGACTGCTCAATGGAAGCCAGTAGACCCTCCACAGCAATCTCCTATCGACGGCAAGGCCCAATTCGTCCATCTTTGAGACGGCTTGCGGTGTCTCATCATAGTCGGCACAGATTGCACATTTGCACTGAAACCCTAGGACTTCACGTTTCTTCTGTGTGTCTTATCCCATAATCGGGAAATAGGTAGCTGTATGTGATTTCCGTACCTGCAGGTATGTCGCATGTTGCGCGAACGGTTTGCATATCGCCAATGAAGCTCTGACTGGCGTTTGGAGTGCACGATTGGTTCATTTTAGAAGCCAATGGCTAGATGCTGATTGACTGATAGTCCCTTTCGTCTTTTTCTCTGTTGATCTTTTGATTGCGACTAGTGAGTGGACAATGGAGATCCTTAAGTACAGCGTACTGGATAAGAGCTATCAGCTTTGATCCAGGGCGAAGGAACTGGCGTATCTATTACCGGTCGTCCATCAACTTCAACTACATCAGTAGAAACGTATTCTTCACGCTGTAGCGATCTGATAGATGGCAGCAAAGCAGGGTTCTGCCACACTTTCTACAAAACTCTAGATACCAGGTCAGGTGCTGTGCTTTTGATAAGCTTGCCATTGTTAGCATTCGTGGCGAAGCCGATGATAGCATGGCCTGTCTGATCACTCTCACGCGGATTACTATAACTGCAACCAAGCGCTTTCTCGCAAAGAAGAACTTCTCCTGCCCTAGTATCTTTGGTGGTAAACAGTCCCTCGCTATTCCATTTAGAAGGTCGTACCACTACCGACATACAGAACGTTACGTGATCTAGAAGTAGTGGGCGCAGCTTGGATGCATTTTCGTAAAGATTCTTGTAGTCGTAGACACCAGTCTGCTGCTCTGATACCCGGAGGCGAGTTCTAACAAGCTCGTGTCGACCTTTAACATTTTCTGGAAACTTGCTACAGAGTTTTTCAAATATCTCTAGGCTCTCAGAAGATCGCTGTAGGCTATAGAATGCTTGCCCTGCCCGATATAAGACCTTTAGAGAAAAATCTTGGGCCAATATATAATACTGACTGTCTTTCAATGCAAGTGCGAATGAAAATACCTTAAGATATGCCAGATACCGGTTGAGACGAACGTTTGCTTCTTCTTCGGCTGAAGGTGAGCACCCAAGAGCTGAAGTATAGCTATCAATAGTATCAGCCTATTAGAATGAGTGTGAAATATGAGAGGAATACATACTTATTAATAGTACTCTAGTATTACTTTTGCCAAAGGCAGTATTACTAGCTAGCTTCTAATCTTGTGCAGTTTTTCCCCCACCAGGGACACAAGAAGCCCATTTGGGGGCATCTTAGCATACATTACATCGATTAGGACCAGATCACTGACATGATTGACCCGAAGACAGTAATTGCCGTCATGTGCGACTGTCAGGAAAGGTTCTTTAACAAGCAAGACATCATCTATATTAATAATGCTTGTGGCCAGTGGGCTACTACGCGGCGTACTAAGTGGCGGTTGGAGAAAGAGGGCATCTCCCCGTTCGTTTTCTATGACAGTCATGACTATTGGCATACCTACTGGACATATGACAGCTTTGACAGCTATATAAATACCGCGATGGTGGATGCGCTCTCTAAGCTCCTTAATGTATATTGATTCGAGTGCATCAAGGTTTCAAATGGATGGTGAATAGGGAGGTGCCATGAAGGAGTCCGTGATCATTCGTCGCTCTCGATCCGTTGGCGTTTCCCGGTGGATATTTGCGAAGAATAGTTCGACACGAACTCTTGAAAATCCGCATCGTGCGACTTCCACCCTGTTGGAGACAATCCCTTAGGTTTTTCGGATGCTGCATTATCCCTATCCCAAGCCTGGATGTATTCGTGGTGAGCCACAGTCGATTTATCTCGAGGATGAATATTAACGTCAAGGTTCTGACGTGCGAAACCCTAATAGCGAGGAGCTCTAGAATCATAGAAACACTCGGATGAGCTGAAAACGCCCATAAAAGCGAATACAATGACTTTCTCGAAGAAATATCACGACCGAAAATAGCGGAGAACAATTTATTCGTAGAGTGCGCCAACGGCAATATTTACCAAAGTATTTCGGTAAACAAAACACGAGATTATTGTCAGCCTTTTATATTCACTCGAATTCAGCTTTTATGAATACAGAAAATCTCACCGGTAGGTACTAAAGGTCATACGTCAGTTTTCTTGTCAACTGAAGCGACAAATCTACTAGTGAATCAATACCCTTAAATGCTCAAGGTCCTGACGAGTTACTTTCTATACATGATCAATTTGCCACAAGACCTCGCGCGCGGGAGAGGATGCGTCCGCCATTTACCTGATATACATTTACATATCGTCAATTGGTTCCTCTTGCTCGCCCTGAACTCATCTTACAAGACGTGATTTCAACACACAAACAAATCCGATAGAACAAGATCGCTGACGACCCACCTTGACCCGAATCTGACATCTTACCTAAGCGACTTCTTTAGTTGACAAATATAAAATCATTACAAGACATAAAACACTACAACCTACGAACGCTCTCTAAGACTCGTAGTAGAGCGTCAAAAGGAGAGCCACAAAATCGAGATACTAATCGCACTAAGGGAAAGAATCATCAAGTATCCGGCGCTAACGTCTTCCTATTTTACCTCACACCGCCTATATCCGTAGAAAATTCAAAGTCAGTTACAATTTATATACAGTAACCACTTCACAAATCATTCACTTTGTACTCATGATCTAATCCACGAATATTTTATATTTTATATTTATACTTCTTCCACAACATATCCAGAAAACCTACTGAATCTCTAGATTCATCTAATGTTTACAAAACCCAGAACCAAAAGTACATCAGAGCGCTCACATATTCCTCAAATATCTATCCATCCTCACCGAGCATAATACAACACGCCAACTTCGCACACGCCTCCGCTTGGTCCAGGAGATGTGGTGCATAAGCCCGGTACGCATCACACAGAACGACAAAAAGTTGCACGACGCCCGTTTGCACAATTCCCCACCTCACGACGCGGAATTCTCGGCGGCCGTCGATCGGGAGGTGTGCGCCTTCAATCACGAACCCCAGAGATTCCAATCCTCGAAGTGCTAGCTGCATGGTTTTCGGGACGTTGCCTTGCGCGGCGTATGCCTGGGTGAGTTTCATGTAGGCGCGCCAAAGTTTCAAGCGCGGAACGTGGATGGCGGAGCGTTTGTAAGTATTTTCGAGTGCTGTTAGTAATCGATCGGCTTTGGGGCAGTTGAGTGGTGTGGTTTCGAATGTATGGTGGAGGTCTCCGGATAAGACGGTTCTTCTCTTTTCGATCTTTTTGCTCGTGTTCTTTGAGTCGTCGCAGATTGCACAGCTGCATTCGAATCCCCAGTGCTTCGTGCCCTCTTTCATTTCTGCATAGTCGCCGGTAGGGTTCTGATATTCAAAGCAAAGCTCCGTGTTTGCAGGCATATCGCAGCTCGCTCGGATGATCAGGAGGTCGCCTATGAAGCTTCGGTGGCAGTTACTGAGACAAGAATGGTTGATTGCGGAAGCTTTCAACCAGATACCGCAGGAGTGGAAAAACTTCTCCTCGGCTTCCGTTGGTCTGGAAACTCTGTTGGACTCTTCGCGGGTTGAGAGGTTAGGGCATCCGAACACGTTGAGAGCAATTATTTGCTCGACGAGGAAGCTACCAGAAGATATCAGTCTGTGAATGTTAGGCGAACTGGAGCTGGGCATGCTACTTACGTATCAATGACCGGTTCGCCGTCAACGAGACCTACGTCTACAGGCTGGTATGATCCGTGATGAAGAGCTGTGAACTTAGGTAGAAGAGATGGATTTTTGTAAAGCTTTTGTACAATGGTTGTGATAAGGTCGCTTTGTGTGCCCATGGTCATTCGGTTGGTATACGAATTAATAAGGATAGAAAGTTTTGATGCCTTCCGATCAACCATTTCTTCTACTGGAGTTGCGTAGCAATGTGCAAAAGCTTTCTCAACGAGCAAAAGCTCACCTGCTTGGACGTCCTTTGTCGTGAATAGGCCGCGACCGCGACCGGGGGAATCTCTAATCTCCAGATGCTTGCTATATGTCGCATGATCTAGGTGTGGGGGACGAAGGTCGGAAATCTCTTTATACATGGCTTTGAAATCAAAAGTTCCTTCGGTCATTTCCTTGACTCTTAATCTTGCCCGGGACAATTGCTCAACCGCTTGCGAATTCTCCGGAAAGTCCAATACGAGCTTTTCTGTCACGCTCACACAAGCAGCGTAGTCCTCCAAGTAGTAGTACGCTTGGCCTCTTCGAAACATGGCCTTCTCGGCCGTGTTAGGGATTTCCACCAGGTCGACAGTATCTGCCAATGCTTTGTCGAAATTCCCGCTCTTCAGCAGAGTAAAGGCACGGTTAAGCTGAATCGTTGCTCTTTGTGTCTGATCTGTACTCAATCGAAAAGCAGTTTCATAGCTGTGCCATAGATTAAGTTAGTTGAAGATACCAGGGGTTTGGATTCGAGCGGGGTCAGCGAAAGTTACATACCTCCGGAGCGCTGCCCAGTATTCCCGTTTTCTTATTCCCACTTTGCCAATGTCTTTCCACACATCTGCCGTCAAGCCTCCATCCGACTGACGCCACAGTGCGGGAAGGATGTTATCGAACTCACCGGTGTTCGTGACGCGGATGAGGTCGCTTAGATGATCTACACGAAGGCCATATCCTCTACTCGACATAATCTTGAAGAAGGGCTCTTTGAGAAGAAAAACATCGCCGAGAGAGATCACACTTTTTGCTGGCTGGATAGTTTCGTCTGGTTGTTGATACAGCTGGATAGTGACAGCATCTCCTCTTTCATCCTCAACAATTGCTCCAATGGCAGTTAAACGCATCGGCGACGTCAAAGATCTGAGAAGAATGTAGCTCCCCCGGTGGTGAGAACCAAGACGTAGGTTCCTAATGAGTATTGGTTGAAGCTCGCTGTAGGCTACAGTCGAGGGTGGGTATGGAGGTGGAACGAAGGTGGTATTGATCGTGTGTTCATGTTCATCTTCTGAAAGGCTTGTCATATCCTTGACGTGTTCGACAAGCTGCTGCATGTTGAAGTTGCTGACTAGCACCTGTCGAGACTCTCTATCGGCTGGGCACTCGCCATCGCGCCTACTGGCTTCTTCCATCGTCTTCTTGTTGTTCTTGAGGTCCTCCCAGAGTTTATCATTGTGCGATACATCATGGATGTCCATTTTGATGAGATTTTGGTGGGTCAAGCGGATGTGATCAGGAATAGTTCAGTCGAAGCAAAATAATTAATGTCGAGCGTTACTGTAAGTAGTTGACCAACAAGAGGTGGAAGGCACGGTTAAGTATTATACAGACAACAATGCCTGAAAGAGACAACACGAAAGTAGAAACGAAATATGCGGGAGAGGACGTATGCATTGTGGATGGTGGACAGTCAGAAGCCTTTCAGCACTTGTTCAGCATGATGTCTAATCACTTCCTTCAAATGAACAAGGAAGAGAACGAGGGATGCTGCATTGGTCAAAATGAATCAACAAGCCCCAAACTCAGGCGCGATCGAAGGACTTCCTTGAGGGCGTTTCATGCTTCACGTCGAGTTGGGCGGTGAAAGACAAATGATAGGTAGGTTCCAGCCGTAGCGAAGAAGCAAACAGAAAATATATGGGACCAAGAAATCAACGGGAGACAAATTGAAGCAAATGAAGTAGAAGACGGATAGCGACACCACCAGAAGAGCCCAGCCGTAATCTCGGCCGCTCAGTGACTTGACAACATGATGGATCAGCCTAAGCTTCTCATTTTTATCGACGTTGTCTAGAGACACTGGAGTCTTCGATGCCTCGCTCTCAAAGTGATATGTAGCCCAGAGATACACGATTTTAATTCAAGCTCTCGAAATGTTATCATTGGTTTCAGCATTAATGTGGTGCAGCGAGAACGTTCCGCTGTTTGCTATGTCGTCGGATTAAATTAGCGAAAAGCAGGCTGCCGAGTGAGGTGAGTCCCATTAAAGCCTTGCGCACAAGGCCGCAACCCAGGCATCAACAGCTCCCCTGCACCTCCAGTAGCTCTCCTCTCCTCCGAACCAAAGCATCATCACCATCATCACAATCCACCCATTCGACCTCACCCACATCAACCACCACATCTCCACTCACAACAACCACAACAACCATCACCACCACCCCGTTCTAATCGCTTCCGCTCCATCAATTCCAACAATGGGCGGCACAGCCTCCAAAACATCGGCCAGCGCTGTACAAACCGCATCCAAAACCACAACCCACGCATCCTCACATCTCCCGCGAAAATACCCAACCCGCACACCCACACACTCCTCGCCAGCAGCCACGAATTCGCAATCATCTTCACAAGCACCACCATCACAGTCTCGCGCAGCAGCTTCACAACATCAAGGTGCGTATCTCCTGTACACCACCAGTACAGTCGAACTCAATTAAGAAAACGAACTAACGAAAATCATACACAGATCCACCACCCCAGCACGACGAACAAGACACCCTCTCCTCCACCCGCGCCCTCCACGCCCGCCTCGCACAACTCGGTCCCGTCCAACCCAACCCCACACTCTCCAACTCCTCAACCTTCAACTCCACCCACTCCACCTCCCAGCCATCCATCTCGCAAACCCAACCCAACTTCCCAAATCCAGCACACAATCCCGCCGTCAGCCTGCTGACAGCGCGCTACCGCATTTCCGAGGAGGCGCGGAAGGAGTTTGAGAATATAGGCCGCAAGGGGAGTGAGGGACGGGGGTTTTTGGACGTGGTTACGCTGCGGCAGGTGTTGGTGCTTAGGGAGAAGGGGATGGGAGGGGAGGAGGTGGAGAGGGCGTTGGGGTTGAAGAAGGGGGTGGTAGGGAGACTGGGGGAACGGGGCGTGGTTGGCGTGCCGGAGTGGTAGGATATATGTATTATACTCGAGCAAAACCCTTGCTTTGATGGTACTATCCGAAAGAAACTCTATCTACCAAGCAGCATGTCCCCCATCCATCCTCAGATCACTCCCCGTCATAAAACTACTCGCGTCACTAATCAAGAAGGCCGCCGCCCCGCGATATTCCTCCGGCCGACTCAATCGTCCCAGCATATTCTGCGTCGGCCAATCCGTCTTGCGCTCGGGATACTTCTCAAACAGCGCCTCGACCATCGCCGTGACGATATACCCAGGCGAGATGGTATTCACCCTGATCCCGTACTCGCCCCATTCACTAGCCAGATTACGACCGAGTTGAATGACCGCGGCTTTGGACGCGTTGTAAGCAGGGCAGATGAGACCCTACCATCTAGTCAGCTATACTCAACGGTGCGTAGGGGTGCAAAGACATACCTTATTAGCCACCGTCCCGCTCATACTCGCAATCATCACGATGCTCCCGCCGTTCCCAAAGCGGATCATCTGTTTCGCTACCGCCTGCGCCGTCATGAAACACCCCGTCACGTTCACGCTCATCATCGTGTCGCTGTCCGCCGCCGTGTACTCGAGCGCCGTCGTCTCTTGCTGGATCCCCGCCGCCGCGATCAGCCCGTCGAGACGCCCGTGCGTGTCGGCGATCGAGGTCACGATGCTGTTGAGGGAAGAGGGAATCGACGTCCCGCACGTCGATGCGGCGGTAGGAGAGCGTGGTGCCGAGTTCGGTGCGCGCGCGCTCTTGGATGCGCGCGAAGTCGGGGGAGGGCGCGTCGAGGCGGTCGAGGGCGTAGACTGCGGGAGTTGGTTAGTTGAGGTTGTAGATTGTTGTGTTGGAGCACATGGGAAGGGTTCTTGTGATGGTGCTAGGACGCAATGGGTGCTCTTCCGTTCTTCGACTTCCACTTGGAAACGGAAATGACGCTCCGCTGGGCCACTGCCGTGGAGGCTTTTGTTCGCTGCGCTCTTGGATGGAAGATGATCTCTCTCTCGCGCGCTCTTCGCTATGCGGATATGCTCGATCGCTACCACATGTAGCTATCCCTCCTCTACACTCGCATCTCCATCCAGCACTTGCTCTCTTCCCCACATCTCTCGATCTCCAGAGCCCACGCTCCCAAGAGCGCAGCAAGCAGGATTCTCTCATCAAGAATTCTCCCTTCGAACATCCACAAACGCCACAACGTCCCACCCAACCCAGCCAAAGAAACAAAGAAACCAAAACTCACCCGTAGCACCAGCCTCCAACAGCGCCTCCGCCTGCACCAACCCCAACCCCCTCGCCGCACCACTCACCAGCACAACCTTATCCACCAGATTAAACTCCGGCAGCCGTTTCGTGGTGCCCAGATACGTGGGCGCCTTCGCACTGCCCTTCGCCAGCGCCGCCGCCTCAGCGTCTGGCGGACCGGGAGGCGGTCGCACGCCCGAGGAGCGCGGCGAGGTGCTGAATGTGTTGGCGAGGGCGTATGCGTAAGGTTTTGCGGGCGTGGAGAGGAAGCGACGGAGGGGGAGACGGCGGAGGGGGAGCATGGTTGTGGTTGTGGGAGGATTCGAGGTTGATGTGTTGTGAGGAATATGGAATCAGGAATGAGGAATCGGGATGCGTTTTATTGCGTCTGGTAGTGGGTCAGGAACTGCAAATGTTAAATTGGAGACACGTAGTGGAAGGGTAGCGTAGCGTAGCGTCCCGGATTTCCTATTTCATCGTCGTGGTGTGGTGTAGTGTAACGGCAGACTAGCTTTAGCTTGTGGGAAGCGCGCGCCGGTGGAGATGTCACCGAGCGTGCTTGCTGTTCAGATTCCTGTAGAGATGTTGATCGTGTAAGAAATATATTTGAATTATCATTGGATATGACTCCAATTGAGATCCACATGTTTTTTTAACGCGTAAACATCAATTTATCGCTATGTTATTTCTCAGCATTCTTTTGGTGACACCTGCGGTTGTCGTTATCAAAGCCGTTAATAACCCCAATGCGGGGTCATCTCAATTCCCACCCTACCCCATCTACCGCAATTGCATTTCAACCATTTCCATTTCAATTGCGTTCTTTATACCTTCCTATCCCATAAACACCGAAGTTGCATATGTATCTACCCAACCAACCATCAAACAAATTCCATCCTTCTCCCTTCTATCTCCCAAAAAGCGACATATCTAACGTGGATCATTTTCTGGGGAAAGCTCCATACCCCTGTTGGCGCGCGGGTAGGTATGCCCCGCAACGCACCGGCTTTCCGCTTTAGGTCATCCGTCGGATGTGTCGAGAGCAGACTGCAGCTCTTGGCCGGAATCGAATCTTGGCAGACACTGTAAGCGAAAACTCGAGGAAGGCATAAGATTATGCGAGCACTATATATTGTTGGCGACCAACGCGTCCTGCGAAAGAATCTAATGATAGACTGGAAGCTTGTCGGAAGGCTATAATGAGTGGTGCGGATTTTAAATACAGATACGGGCGGCGAAGACTATTGTGTTAAAGATCTGGTTCTTAACCTATTTTCCTAATCGAACTAGTCGAAAAGACAGCTAATAAAGAAATCTAAGGTATAACGGTGTAATTAAGAATACAGCAAGAGCTTCGAGGGTTCGGGTTCGAGTTACTAGATCTAGCGCTAAGTAGAATATATTAGCGGGAACGTAAGGTTAATATTAAGTACTCGAATAGCGGCTAGCTAGATATGATAAAAAGAACTTTAACGCCGGTTCTATTCGAAACTAACTTGGAGACCTCATAAGACCAGGTAATTCCACACGCCGCGATTCATCGCTCGGCATGAGTTGCAATGTTTCGACTTCCGTGAGGGGAGTTGATTGACCCTCGGAATTGTCGTCTAGTCTCCGAGATGTGAGACTATTAGCGTTATTTGTGGTCACTGAGCTATCGTTGGACGAATCTTGTTCACCCTCAGTCGTCTCGGTAACACTTTCGATGATTACTGGAAGAGCCCTACGGCATTGAGCCGCGCTCTTGTCTGTCGACAATGCGAGATAGCTACGAGACACCCCAACTATTACGCAGCCTCTGCTTTCAAGATGACCTACTGACATTAAGGGTTTCAATGTCAATCGCGAATTTGTGGTGACTCTGAGCAAATGCGGACAAGAACAAGTCCTTATTTCTTGGCAGCCACAGTCCTTAGAAATGCGGTCCGATCTCTGGATCTTCGTACCGCACATACTGAGATTTCCCATCCTGTCAGGCTGACCAAAATTCTGGAAGAGCCGATGTACTGTGGTCGCCAGAAAGTCCTTTGCTGTCGGCAAGGACGTCAATGTGGCGACCTGCGTGTTTACAATATAATCAGGTCTGATGATATCCCCAAAATTACAGCCGAATAGAACCACCGAGTCCAATGCCTTTAGCATCGCTGGCCATCTACCATTCGAGTTTCGCAACGAAGTCTCTCTAAGTCTGACTAGCCCTTTAGACAATGCTAGGTCAGTGACTTCAAAACCGCTTAATTTCTGCCGCAATCCAAAGGTGACCGAGAGCCTAACGCTCAGCTGGGACTTCTCTTCGATGGTTTCTAAGCGAGACCATAGATTAGATACCAAGTCTCTAATACGATAATCATCTTCGCATATTGACTTATCTGAATATAGTGGTAGAGCGGCCATCTTGATTAGAGCTTCCCTGCACGCTTTAGATCCTTTACAAGCTGGATTAGCGTACTGTATGGCGACAGGTTTCCCATTAATACAATAGGGTTTCTGCCCATGCTTGACATGAACAAGGAAAAGCAGCGTTTCGGTTCCAGAAACATTCCAGGCCCTCCGCGTTGCGACATCGTAGAGGCAAACAGACATCTCGTCGGCACTATCTAGAATAACTTCCATGCGCCCCTCGGTAGACATAAAATAAGGCGTGTCCTTATTTGCAACTGAAAAGTTGAGAGCCCCAGTTCCTAGTTTCGAAAACCCTAAAGAAAATCCAGTCAATTCTATACCTTTCGATGCACGACCTGCACTTGATGCAGTGATATCTTTATAGCGAATGTAGTTAGTCCCCAAAAAGGATGTCGAGGAATTGCACTATGCCAAGAATGATCGCGTGCTACCAATGCTAGAATGGTCAAATGCTTCAAGCGTTAGTCTATCGGGGCATCTGCTATTGGTCTCACTATATTTAAGACGCTTCCCTGTAGGATTCTGTAACAAATGCCACTGCACCGAGTCGCCAAGCCTCTTTACCGGAACAATCAAGCTGCTAAAGCCTTTTATCACGATTCCATTAGCGTAATCTACTGCATGATCCGCTTGGAGCAACGCTGCAACCATTGGAAGAGGAATCTCAAGACCTAATTCATCATTAGAGCGTGAAATGATTGGGAATCCCTTGGCGATGAGTGGAGTTCCAAATAAGGGCAACCAGCAGAGTTTCTCTTCTTCCACGAGTGGCGACGTGAGCAATTCCACAACAAATTTTCCGCGCTCGCGAAATACAATCAAGGCCTCTGAGTATAGAACTTCCTTGGCCAGCGTGTTTTTAAGCGTTGCAGCAAGCCATAATATTATCTTTGCAGCGTCCTGAATATCCTGAGGCGATCCTGTCACTTTAATGTTATAAGACTGCAATACTATGGTAACCGTGATGCAACCTTGCCCCATCGGAGCTGACAAAAGTCAGCTTTATGCGTAGGACATCAACTTCTTATCAAATTACTGAGTATCGACATACCTGAGATTGACGTCTCGTTACTGTCCAAGGCAGCAGTGTCGAATATAATCTCCGCAGGTCATTGCTTGACAGTACATTGCAGAACCGCTTACGGTGATGATGCTTGCAAGTCTAGGCTCTTTCCGTACTCCGAATTGAGTTTTCATATACTGCTTCAAGTTCCAATCTACACGAATGTTTGCGCTATATTGCTCATTGCCGTGTTTCATGCAATCCCTTTTATTCATGATGCTTTCTATCTTGGCCAGCTTTTTGTCCCCCCCCGTCATAGTACAGGCTGTGAATTTGTTTGGCGAGCGAAACAAATCGTTCGAAACGAACTATCAAATTAGTAGCTCGGCAAATCTGGTTTATGGCTGAGTCCATTGACGGAGCAACTGGGACATGATGGTCACTACCCACCAGCAGATTTGTATCGATAGCGCTGTTGACTACGCCACCAGCTTCAATTGCTTTTGATACGCCCTCAGCGATTTCCTCCGCGAGGTCAGAAATCAAATCGCATGCCATTGTTACTCTCTTCGATTTACGGCGAGTTTCCGCATACAGCTGAAGCTCCAAAGCAAATACTCGCATTACTTCTGCTGTTTTGAGCTTGAGAGAGTGGCGTGAAAGAGTCGCAGCAAGTACCCGACATCGCTTCATGGTACCGGGATATTCTAATATACAGGTAGTAAATGCGTCGACGATAAGTTCATTGTAATATTTTCCATGCCGCTCGGGGTTTGGCTTGTTGGTAAATGTGGTGGGAATATGATCAGACATCACCGCTGGACTGGGATCTGTCATAATAACTGTGTCGTGGTGTTTCATTTGCCCTCTTGGATTGTTAGTTGTCTTTGGTGACGACTCCGAAGAGGACCTTTCTTTCCTGTCCACTTGGTGTATCTGCACACGATACTTTTCTGCTTGATTGGAACTTCCCCTAACACTTTTCTTAGAAAGTCGGGGGTTTCGCCTCAAAATCCGATCTTCTTTATCCAGGTCGGGGAAGAAAAGATGTTGGGCGTCGTTATCACGAAAATCTTCGACAGAAGCTGTGATACGAATGGATTCATAGACATCCTGATGGACTTTCACATATCGAGCTCGTCGTGAATGTCTTGAGGCTTTCAAGTCTTCTCCTTTCCTTGATGAAGCGTATTTATTGCCTAGCATGTACATCCTGCCAGACGATAAAGAACTGCCTCTAGTAGAAATCGAGTGATCCACAGGTTTGGACCATCCGGCAGAGGAGCCGAGCGATTTGCCCTTGTCGCTAGACTCTGAGGTCGTCGAGCCCTCAGCACCAGTTTCATCAATCGAACCGGCCACATCTCCACTAAACGGTACTGTAGATTCGACCTCCCCTCTAGATCGATTATGTATAATGATATTGACTTCGTCTGCCTCATTGGGGTCACTAAGGTAATGCCTTAGCCGCTCCGAAGCGAAGGACCGACTCATTGTGTGAGCTTCTTCGGCCCTCTCATGAAGGACACTCGTGGATGCGCACTTGTGGATTTATCGAAATTGAGTCGCTGTGGTTATGAGGCGTTGGTTATTGTGCGATTCAAGAAATTGAACTCAACGATGCATGTTCAGATCGTAGATTTGCGACGAGGCTGAGCGGCTGAGATGCTTGACCAATAACAGCATCTCATGTTAAGTAAGTACTTAAGTACTTACTTACTTAACGATAGTAGAGCTAACCCATGTGTAAGAAGACGCACCAACTAAGTGTAACTCTAATCGTGTGTAAGAGAGTACATACATCGACACAAAAGTTTATCACCATTATTTATGATAGAAGTGTTTGCTCAAGTACCCAGGTATTGAAGTAAATCCCGATACCTCTGGAACCCGATCTGTGACCAAGCCAGTGTATTCACAAACTACTCAAACTACTCAACTCAACTCAAACTACTCAACTCAACTCAAACTACTCAACTCAACTCAACTCATTTAATACACTGGACCAAGCAAAATATGATACAAACACTATGAAGAAGCTAATTCAATGAACTTCAGAATTTCAAAGCATCATAAATTTTGTGCTATAGGAAATTGTGAGAAGCTGATTTCATTCTGGTGAAAAATACAATGCATCTCTAGTCAAAATTGGGACGAAATTCGATGAAGGCGGAATGGGCTTGATCCAGCACTTCGTACTGTATATGAATTTACAGTTATAAATGCTAGCCACACGCCGGGTAGTGTTCAAATAGTGGTCGCTAAAGCCACCTTATCTATTATCGCTCTTGTGCTGACGCGCCGCATCCAATGCTCTTTTTAAAATCGACAGTCTCTGTTGACCTTTCAAAGGTGCATCATGGCGAACACCTCATCATATTACCAATGCGAACTGAACTATGCGACGAGTTCTTGTCACCACTGCCATTGCAGTATACATCTACAACTTCATAATCTTAGTGGCTGCTCTTGACCAGAAGCCGCTCCTTGGTGGAATCGCAGCTACTCAATCGTCCAGCTACTGGAAGCTGAACTTTTCCTCCTCAGCACCACATTACTTTGCTTCGGTCTATGGTCTTCTTCAGCAATGGCCCAACACATTTTTTCCTGATGGGCATAGTGTCGTGCCTTGTGAAATTGCACCATTGACAAATCTTTACCATGGTCGACGAGATGCAGAACTACCTCCGAGTCCTGAGTGGTTTGCATTTGATATGTAAACCGCCGAGAATCCAATTAGAAGGACTTAGGACTAATTCTCGATAGTGGAATGGCATACGGTATCATGGGCAGTACCAGGAATTCGCATATGCTCACGTATCAGACGACGCGCAAGGTCAAGTGCATCTACTTTGATGGCGAATCGGCTGCTTTGTTTGGGCCGGGACGGATGAACTCACAGATGTTGCATATATATGGAAACATAACCGGACCAGGCAGACCAGATGGAAGTGGTGGGCTCTGGGATGAATATGCCCGAGCAATAGGCCTGTGCAACTGGTTCGAAGAGAGCGGACTGGGTGGCCCAGGCTGGGGATATGAGGGCATCGTCAGAACAAACGCCGGGTTCGAAATGATCTGGTGCAATTTTTCGAGCCCTTCAATTCGACTTGTCGCACACTTGAACGTTACCGCACCCCTCCTTCCGCCACCTGAAGACGACAAAGAACAGGACCAAGAATTGTTGGAAGATGAAGATGCTACGTCGTACTTTCCACTCCCACCACTACCAACCCGTACCGACAGATCTACAGATCCATCCGACCCCCCTGCACCTCCCAATTGGCGACGAGACCGTTTTGATCAGGAGCCTTTCTTTCCGAGCATGTCATGGAATTGGTTTTCAAGTGGAAGTGCTCATTATGGTTCCTCTGGACAAGGGCCCGGCTCTGGAGAGACTCGGGTCAAAGCAAAACTCTGTGGATTTTTGAGCTACTACTCAGATACATTTTTAAACCAGGCTCGTGCGAGGGCTCTGGAAGAACACAAAACACTCAACCTTACCTATGAGGGGTTTTGGAAAGGGCCTGGAAATGGTAATCCGAGAACCCAAGCCCTTCAAACTTTGACACGACGACGGCGTTATCACGTGTTGAATGCAGTTTCCACTCAAGAAGCTCTTGTTATGCGTCGTGATTCAGAACGAGTCCTGAAAAACTCTCTTGCTCCATCGACTGACAATTGCAGCGACATCGACTGGACCGTTATGACGAACGATATCGTTCGTATTTATGCGGTGCCGCTTGCCATATTTCTTGCGAACCTGCGAGAATTCAGTAATATGACTCAGAGCAATTATACAACTCTAAGGGATTGGATGTCAGGTGTTCGAGACAAAAGTCACACCTTCCTTCTTCCTTTTCTCGAATATCCTGATCACGGAGCAGACGCGACGCAGTGGACCAGAGATTCGCAAGAATTCGAAGTGACCTACTTGCGTTGCAAATATCAGCGCACCCGTCTCCTCGATCCTGAATTAGGAATCGTGCTCTCCCCCGAAGAAGAACTGCTGAAATCAGCTGTTGAAGGCACCTTAGATGGTATATGTTCAGTTCTGGTAGATGTGGGTCTTTCAATCGAGGCCATGTGGCAATCTCACTTCAACAAATTCCCTGCTACATCATCTATTCTGATCTCTACAGAGTTGAAATCTGAAGTAAACCGATGGACTGAAGGCATCGAAGAGTTAATGGCATGGCTCGGATGGGCCGGCGAATGGGTACGATGCGAGAAAAAATGTGCTTGGGACGAACGATGTTATATACCAATGTGGCCGATGATCGACTTGCGAGGTGGGTTAGGAAGACCACCGCCAGGCTATGGGGGCCCAGGTTATGGTCGACCTGGGTACGGATATGGGCGTCCTTCGAATCGGACTGGACGTCGACCTGGTGGTGATTCAGACTGGCATCAGGATGAGACTGCACTTTGGAATCCAATTTGTGTCAGGCCTGAGCATTTCTTGAACGGCCGATAGGGCGCGGGTTGTAGTTACTCTGTCATGTAGTGCCGCTTGCCAATTTATTAAGGGGTACAAAATGTTCGCGTGGAACTGGAACTCTGAAAGTATAGCTAGCGCTAGAGTTGAGATATCGTGATAGCACAGCGCATGTATTGATTGGATCCGAGATCGTCACTTCCGGTCCGGAGGCAAGTCCTACGTACTTAAGTATGGAAACACTTTGAGTGCTGACCTTCCTTTGGCCCGGAAGTGGAATTCGACGATAGTTCTGGCCTTCTTCTATCAGGCCACCTTCCTAAAGATTGCTCAAGCTCAATGAATCCAACGGCGCTTTTTGTGACCCGTGGAGAATAGCAGAAGCTAGAGCGTAATGCATCTTACCTCCCAACCTAACATGCTGCGCATCAAGAAACAGACAGGGATTCGCTGACAGCGGAATGTTGCTTAGACGTTCGTGATGAGACGCCCCACCGTCGATGTCTACTGTTATCACTCGATCGAGGAGAGAGAACATTGCATAGATTTTCTCGGGTATCCAGCAAGCGATTCTACCATTGACCATCTTCCCCTCGGGAAAGCGCCGCGCAATTCTTTCAAGACCTAGGCTCCACGTGAAGGACCGAACAAAGCTTGCATATTCTGGATGGAGTAGAAGCTGGGTTGTGAACAAGGACTGTCTCAGAACAAAGTAGTCTAGGGGCTCTGGCCATCGCTGTATGATTTGTGGAAGCTGCTCCATGGGCCTTGGCTTGAAGTTGTGAACGCTAATGCCGATTGTGTGATAGAGTGCGGGAATTGCGAGAGTATGAACGAGAGAGCTGAGCGATTTTGGCGAGACTATTTGGGGGGAGGCTTTTGAAGATACAATCGTAGAGCTCATTGCTGAGACTCTCAAAGTTGGCGGTGCGCCTCATGAGTTGATCCATCGCGTTGTGTTCCTCGACTTTACAAGTTGATTGATGATAGCTGACCAAGGACAGGTAGAAGCCGCACAACTTGGGTTGTGAGGCGCGAAATCGAGCATCCCTTATGTAAGTTACGCTGTTGGAAAAATTCTCCCGGTTGCTGCCTGCTCCATCTTATCTTTATTTTGGGATAAATCGGATGGAAAGACTTATGAACGTGAAGTTGTTATCTCTCAATACTTGCAAACGTCGGCTTAAGCGAGAGGAATCAGCTGCGGTCTTACGTTTCCATGTTGGTCGCACTAAGTTGGGGGCGAGCTCCTTGTTTCGGTGGCTGTTAGCTAGCGGCCTTAACCGCTCCTGGTCTCGTATAGCACTAACATACTACGCCGAGATGAACGGTAGATGATAGCTGCGCTAATAATGTTGGTACATAGATAGCTACAAATCTCCATTTGAAACACGAAGTGTGCTTCCGCGGTACAAGTGCATATCATCCTTCAATACTAGCTGGTTGGATTCACTAAGCCCCATGCCGCTATTTCATTCCAACTCGGCGACGAGAGAAGCGTTTTCTGACACTGATCTTTTTAGTGTCAAGAAACGGTTAAGATAATCTTTAGCCGACTTCGATTTACTCCCAGTAGCGCAAGTCCACACAATCAGAGGCCCGATACCTAAAGGATACGACATCGCTACATAAGAACATCAGTGAGTTTCCTCGTCGAATGAGATCCATACACACATACTCAGAGATTACTGATATAGTACTAAGTTCGATCTCATGCCAAGGATTGAAATGTTATTCCTACTTCGGATAGTGTCTTCACTCGCCCTCATCGTACTCTCGCATGCGATCGTGATGCCAGACGGTCCACCTTGGCCATGGGTAGTACTACCACAAGACAAATGGTCAACCAATGCGAAGAACCTCCATGCCTTCTCGTCCTCGGGAAATATCCCTCCATTCAAGTATACGCCACCTCAACTGATCGAGACGAATCTCACAGGAATCGATTTCTTTGCTGTAGGGCCAAAAGACAACATCGGAAAGGGATCCCAAGGTTGCCACGGCGCGGGTGCCCAAGGAGCTATCTTCATCCCAAAAGCAGATTTTGCCAACGCCAAACTATGCCCTTCCGGAACTGGTGGTGATGGGAACAATGACGATCTCGAGAAAAACGGAGCTAGCTTCTCAATCGAGGGCAATTTAGGGATCCGCCAGCTTAATTTCTACTCTCAAGTTGGCTGCAAAGATGTAGATTGGGGTGGGTACATGACCGGTTCGACCCAAAGAGATTGTAACGCACCGAGAGATAGCACTGGGTCTCTTATTAAAGAGCTCAGATCTTTCAACATGATTTGCCCAGACTCCTGAGACACGACCAACGAACTTGAAGATCGGGCACGGTCATCTCGACCGAACAGTTATGAGCTCTAAGAGGGAACTGAGAAAGAGTGCACGCGGAGAGCAGGATGAGTCAGTAAAGCGTTAGCAGCTCTATATGAGAGTTGATCGAAAACGGGGTGGTCCTGTACCCTAAGACCATGAGAGCTCCGATTGTTTTGAAGGATAACGATGGTTAGATTCTTTCAAATACATATCGAAATATATCTCACTGCGAAATTTAGAGTCTTGTAGCGTTATGTGCCGAACAGCAATGCAGGCTCAGTGTACGATATATTTCCAAAATTTTCTCTCTGCGAGAGCTTGACGTGTGCCTCTCAATTCTGAGCCTCCAGGCCCGGCACCGAAAGACTCATTCGGCTCAAGTTGAGTTGACGAGCATTTTCTTGCACGCTAGGACATTTTGGAGATTCAAACTGAGTTATCGCAAGGGTTCCCCACTCGGGTATAAGACACAGAGAAGTACTTTCCCGCTGAACTTATTAGCTCCTAATTCGCACGGCGACTGGCTGGGAAGTACATAAACCGCTCTTCGGAATTTCCCTAGGCTGCGTTGCTATACTTCTCCTGTTTTAACTTCTCCTGCTTTATATCAAGTATTCGTCAATGCTTCATGCCGCGGGCGTGATGTATGCTCGCAGAGCCTCTTCGACCTTCCCCTCGTGGTACTTGAGTAAATCTGTAGCTTTAATTTTGCTTAATTCCAGTTCCTCCACCTGTTAATGACCGAGTCAGTGAAACTCGTAGAGATCAGCATAGAATTTTACGTACCAACAAAGCAACATCAGCCTGGTCAACCTTGACGACCTTCTTGACAACTTTCTTCTCCTCTTCCTTCTTCGGCGCAACTCCATTGGGTGCCCCAGCAACAGCCAATCTATCCATCGCCTTGCGTACCGCTTCTTGATCGAAATCTTTCACAGCGGAAGATTCGTCATCGCGAGGCGCATCGAGGGAGGAAAGCGCGGCTGCTGCTTTGCGATCTTCAGCAGATTTGGCAATGGGAATCTCGTCTTCGACATCCCCAGTGGTGGCACCTTCGACAATTGTGGAGGGTTGAGCTTCAGCCATTTTGACGGACGAAATGATATCACGAGGAGATATCTGTGTGGAGGTTCTTGTGCATCAGGTCGTCCCGAGGAGGTCGTGGATGTTAGAACAAGATAGCCCGTGCAAAGTGATTACTTGGTAAGAATCTTGAGGCCATTTGCTTATGTAAGTAATCAGCCATTCATGCAACGACATGCAAGGGCATAAAGTTCTGCCCATGAACTAGGCCAAATCTACTTATTACCTTTCACCGTCATTCATCCAGTGTCTCAATGGAGCATGGCTCCCGCTCGGAACCGGATCATCAAGCCTCCGAATACAGACCACATTCAATTTTCTACCTTTGTCCTCCGTGACTAATTCGATTTCAACGTCTTAATTCAGAGCGCTTAATGCTTTTTGGTCCCTTAAATCTTGTTAGTCACGCCAACTATCTGAAGTAAGCGCTAGCCTTGTTATTCTTGAAATAACGATGCCATCAGAGGCAAGAGCGGCTGCAATGATCCCTAGCGGGGTGCAGACCGCCCAGGAAGATCAGTCACATCCCCGGAAAATCACATCTTGGTCACCAACTTCCTGGAAATCCAAGCCAATCAAGCAAGATGCTGTCTATGAAGACAAAAAGCACTTTCAGAAGTCTCTAGCAAAGTTAAATCACTTACCTCCACTTGTCCCAACAGCAGAGATTGATAGACTGAAGGACAATTTGAGAAAGGTTGCTCAGGGAGATGCATTTCTTCTTCAAGGAGGGGACTGTGCGGAGCTCTTCGATTATTGCACGCAGAATGGAATTGAATCGAAAATGAAATTGCTGCTCCAAATGAGTTTGATTCTTATCTGGGGTTCGCATAAGCCCATCGTCAGAATCGCACGAATGGCAGGGCAGTATGCCAAACCAAGATCGAGTCCAATGGAAACGGTAGATGGGAAGGATATACCATCTTTTCGAGGTGACATCTTAAACGGATTCAAGACGGATGAGAGGACACTAGATCCCGCGCGACTTGTTGAGTATGTGTTCATTTCCGCGCCCTCTGGAATCTACACACTAATCTCTGCAGTGCCTATTTTCATTCTGCTGCAACTTTGAACTTTGTACGAGGCTCAATATCAAATGGCTTTGCTGACCTTCATCGCCCTCTTGACTGGGGACTCGGTCATGTACGCGATCCAGAGCTACAGAAGAAGTACTCGAACACAGTTGAGTCGATCTCCGACAATCTGGACTTCTTACGTGCTACCGGCCATAATACTGGTAGCAGGGAACTCAGCACTGTTGATTTGTTCACCAGTCACGAGGCTTTGCTGCTCGATTACGAGCAAAGTCTTACCCGATCCTCTAAGCCTCCGATAGATCATCGTGGAGCTACAAATGGATCTTTGGAGCAAGAAAAGGTGTACTATGATACTTCAGCACATTTCATTTGGGTAGGCGATCGAACGAGACAGGTCGATGGGGCTCACGTTGAGTTTCTTCGAGGCATTCAAAATCCCATCGGCGTCAAAGTAGGACCAACAACGTCCACTTCAGACCTGCTCGTACTGCTCCGGACTCTCAATCCATCAGTCGAGGTCGGTAAGATAACCCTCATCACACGCTATGGTGCTGCAAAGGTTGCTAGTCTGCTACCGGAACACATTAAAACTGTCGAAAGCAGTGAGTACGCCAATTGTGTTGTTTGGCAATGCGATCCTATGCACGGTAATACCAGATCAACATCAAGCGGCATAAAAACGAGACAGTTCGCTGATATTCTTTCCGAACTGGAGCAGTCTTTCATCATCCATAAGCAGCAAGGTAGCTATCTTGGAGGTGTTCATCTGGAGATGACTGGAGACGCCGTGACAGAGTGTACCGGGGGTAGCGAGGGATTAGCCGACGACGATTTATCTCTCAACTATACTAGTTTCTGTGATCCAAGATTGAACGAAAAGCAATCTGTAGAGCTTGCATTTTTGATTGCGGGACATCTCAAACAAGATCGAAAAGACAAAAGGGCAACCTAAATGCAGATATATTGCTCATGGCAAAAGCACGATTCGTCACACGTTCTAGTCGTCAACCGTGATGTAGCGTTTCTCGACCCTGTGGCTGTTGAATGATCTAGTAATACTACGGTTGATGAGTCACGCAGTAAGTGATTTCCAGTGGAGTCTTCTTGGTCACCGAATTGATCATCGATCCTGACAGTAAGTATCGTGAGCAGCCCAGCCAAGGTTTATCTGCAGGTGGAGCGCACAGACCATTGAAACGCCCCTTGCCTGCATAACCGTACGTAGAGCAGAGACCCAACTTTGTACTGTAATCTCTGCCATTATCATTAATAATCAGTCCACGTACAGTACAATACAATTCTCAACAAAGATTATCTCACGTTCGCTTCCAGCGCATGCAAATTGACTCCTGGTCGTCACCATGGCCTCTCCTCGCTACAGACCGT